>CAIGQZ010034910.1:3543718-3579546 GCA_903798205.1 Danio tinwini
TATTTATTTATTTATTTATTTATTTATTTATTTATTTATTTATTTATATGAAAATTGTACTGACTTTCGAGTATGACAATTTGATTAAAGTTTATTTTAAATATAATTGGAACAGACAGACAGACAGACAGACAGATACACACACACTTAGACACATAAATACATACAAATATATAAAATATTAATAAATACAATTGTTATAGCTTTTGTTTGTTTTATATTGGTTTATTTATTTAATGTTTTTCTATTATATCAAATATTTGTAATTCTTTAAATTATGGCAATATAGCTTAGGTTATGTTATCTAGATTAATGAAATTGTGTTGATCCTACAAAAATGAATATGTAATTTGTAAGGTTTTATGTCTTTCTGTTGTATTCATATGTTAATACAAATATGTATTTATTATCTCCAAAAGAAAGAAAGAAACCCAGCCTCTTGTGCCATTGACAGAGCTTTGAATCAAGTGCTTTTTCGCCTGGTCTCTCACACAGAAATACATGCATCTAAACAAGCATGTTTCATGCACAAACAAACCTTTTAAATGTGACAAAAACTCTCGACAACTGACAGTTACTGGCTGCTCTGTCTTTAATGTGGTGTAAAGATTATTATGCATTATTGAAAGATCAAGGAGGATGCAGCAAAGAAATATCACTTATTAAATAATTTTTATTTTATGCAACATCTTTAAAATTAAAAGAGCAACATAAGGACAAAAAAAGCACAAAAAAAGCAAAAAAAAAAAAAAAGACCTAGCCTTAAAGGTGTTTTATGGAATATCTTACACTGACCAGTAGCTTTGTTTTTTTCTTTCTCTTATATTTATTTATTACAAAGATGGAACTTGGACCTTAGGCTCGCACTTGCCCAACTATGAAAAAGCAGTTGTTCCTTGTGCCACCTAGTGGATATTGCGTAAAGCACAAAATTTATTTATTTATTTTTTTAATGAAAAGGCAGCCTTTGCTGCTTCAGCACAGCGTGTGACTGCGCATGACAAATTGCAGCGCTGCGCGTGAAAAAATTCGCATTCTCAGTGGCCATATCTGTATACAGTGGGAAAAATAAGTATTTAACAAGTTACCATTTTTCTCAGAAAACATTTTTAAAGGTGCTGTTGACATACATGTATGAAAAGAAAACAAATCTAATTAATTTACTAATTAAGTTATGTGTAATAAAATGAAATGACACAGAAAAAAGTATTGAACAGATGAAGGAAGCTGTAGAAAGGCAGTGAAAGCCCAGACAGCAGCTGAAATCTCTTAGTTCTTTAGCAACTCTCTGACCTTCATCATTGTAAATTAATATTAGCTTCTTCATTCCAACATTTATATTAGCAGGATGATAAATATGTAACCAGAGTGGACATTTCAGCAAGACTATGATCCAAAATACAGCCAAGGAAACTCTCAAATGCTTTCAGAGAAAGAAAATCACTTCAATCCAATAGAAAATACAAAATAAAGATCAGATTTGATAGACAAAACCCACAGAATCATAAAAATTTTTACACTCTGTTGAAGTCTGTGAAAAAAAAAATCACACCTGAGCAATTCATGTGGCTTCATTCTCCATATGAGAGGCGTCTTAAAGCTGCCATCATTCATTTTATTACACATAACTTAATTTGTAAACTCATTAGATTTGTTTTCTGTTCATATATGTATTTATTTGGTTGTTATCAGCATCTGGTGAAAATTCAAGTCAACATCACCATTAGAAATATGTTTTCCTAAAAATGGAAAAATGGTGACATGTTGAATACTTCATGAGCCTGTCATTGAGAAGAGCAAAGAAGGTTGACGTTGTATAACCCTGAGTTACTTTTTGGTTGGTCATTTGTTTATTTCTATGAGTCTCTTGTTTTCGTTATTGCAGACTAGTTCAGTAAAAGGAAAGAAAAAAGAAATGCCCACACGTTTAGCATTTTTCCTAATCGCAAACACAGTAGTAATCTGGTAGTGTTTGCACTGCTTTGGTTTTTTCAAAGTTAATTATTGTGATCTCTCGATTGGAACAGAGAAATACTGGGAAATCTTTGTAGACTGATGGCATTTCATGCCGTTCAGCCTTATAATCTTTAAATGTCAGCAAAATCAGCTGTTTTGTCATCACTTTAGACATTATGCTAGAGAATTATTCAAATACTAACTCTAAAGTGACATTTGTGAAGTAGCAACGGTTTCTGCTGTTCTGACGTCAGCTGCAGATGTGAAGGAATGGTGGAAGAAACTAGTTCCTCATACAAAAGGTTTTTCTCTCCGTGTTTGATTTTCTTCTTTACATACACGACTATGCCTTCAAACTGTTGTATAAACACAATATCACACTCGTAGCAGTGTGATGTGGCCGAATGTCACTGGTAGGACACTAAAGCACTAAGCCTGCTACTCGTGTGATATTGCTCATATATATATATATATATATAAGCCTGCTACTCGTGTGATATTGCTCATATATATATATATATGTATATACAATTGCTAAAATGTTGCATTGTTTGTTTGTTTTTTTACTTATATTTTTATAATATGTATTTACATGATGTTTTTATTTATTTAACACATACAGGTAAGGTCAAGTTATCAAAGTTATTTTTCACACATTTTGCTTTTGCATTATAGCGCTTCAGTGTTTTGAAACATAAAGTGATGTATGTAGTCGGGAGATCAGAAGGACCTTCCTTCTCAAAATCTGATTACATCGCTCACAGGAGACGCGTTTGAGATGCATGCTATTACCAGGTGTAAACAGCAGTGTGTTTCACCTGACCGCTTGTGATCACCTGAGATCGATGCTAATACCAGGTGTAAACATAACCACAGTCATCCATCCGGATCAATGCTTTCATGACCCATACACATGTGTATTTTCATGCTGTTGATTTAAGCTGCAGTGAAGGGCGTCCCTAAGCCGATGTCCTCCGCTAAGCCCTCTCCTACTGCCAGTTTGAGCATTCCTCTCCTGCTGTTGTGTTTACACAGGACACTGCGTGTGCTTCTTTTCTCAGACAGGTCCGAGCAGGAGTCCTGCCTCAGGATGCCATGTAAGGCCTGATTATCACTGCGTAACATCGACATATGGAGAGTATTCACACGCCGGAGGAAGTTTACACAATAGCGTGGTCAGAATGTGTTTGAGATAATGGGGATCGTTATGATGGCATTTTTATTTTGATGTAATAAAGAACTGGTAAAAAAAGGTAAAAAAAAATGTGGAGTTTTCTCTAAAACTTTAAGCTTTGATGACCTCTTATTCTGAAACTTTTAACTCTCCAGTTTAACAATAAGTGATATTTATTGTTATTTTTAGTAATTTAAAACATTTTGTTGTGTAAAAAAAAATTCATTCATTCATTCATTCATTTTCTTTTTGGCTTAGTCCCTTTATTAATCTGGGGTCACCACAGCGGAATAAACCACCAACTTATCCAGCTCATGTTTTACGCAGCGCATGCCCTTACAGCTGCAACCCATCACTGGGAAACACCCATACCCTCTTCGTACAATTTTAGCTTACCCAATTCACCTGTACCGCATGTCTTTAGACTTGTGGGGGAAACCGGAGCGCCCGGAGGAAACCCATGCGAGCGCGGGGAGAACATGCTAACTCCACACAGAAGTGCCAAC
This sequence comes from Danio tinwini, assembly GCA_903798205.1. NCBI lineage: Eukaryota > Metazoa > Chordata > Actinopteri > Cypriniformes > Danionidae > Danio > Danio tinwini. The sequence continues at coordinate 3,547,355 of CAIGQZ010034910.1, forward strand.
TGAACCAGCCAAGGCATGTCTCTTTCTGTCTTTATGTCTCTTTAAGCTGTATAGAAGTGTCTTGAAAAAATATCTGGTAAAATATTATTAACTGTCATCATGGCAAAGATAAAATAAATCAGTTATTAGAGATGAGTTATTAAAACTATTATGTTTCCAAATGTGTTAAAAAAAATCTTCTCTCCGTTAAACAGAAATTGGGGAAAAAATAAACAGGGGGGCTAATAATTCTGATTTCAATTGTATATTTTTTGTCCATTACAATGGACATCAGGTCAGAACAGTTGTGCTTCCTGAACATTATACCAGCATAAAATACAAAAAAAAACATTGCTGGTATAATCATGAAATAAAATCCCAAACATTAACATTGCAACATTTTTACTTTCATTTTGAAGTTTTTGTTGTATAGATTACACCTTGTTTATAACAAACGTTATCTTCATTTTTCTCATCACACCGTTGTGCAAATATGAGATATTACCATCTGCTATGTGTTCAAGAACTTCAAGATCTGTATATTCGGCATATGAAATTGTGTCAGCAATGAATCAGAACATCAATATAGCTTTTTTAATATAAAAAGTTTAATTAGCATTACTGGAGATTTAATTCAGTAACAGATCTTGAACCCATTGTCCATCCTAATGGACAGACATATCTGAAAAAATCCTGATCTAAAGCTTGCAATGTTACAAAAGATTTTAAACTCGAATTAGTAAGTGCAATCCCTCTTTTTTTTAATACAATCTATGAAATATTAGCAAACATATCAATAAATCTGAATAAAAACATTGTAAATGTGGCTTACGTCTGTCTGGAGTGAAGTGATGCCATGCTGCTTTTCAATGTAGTAGATTTTTTTCAAATTACCTTACTGCCTTTTGATTGGATGACAATCGCCCACTCTCATGGACTGCAGGCTTTAAATTAGATGAAATACTCAGGAACCACAATGGGCTGGCATATGTTGTCCATTGTAATGGAATCAGGGTCCGAGTTAAACAAATAACAAAGGATTTTATTTTGTGGAAAAAAAGAGAGGTAATGAATGTATTAGTGACATTGTAAAGATTCAAGTTTCAAAAAAATCAAGTACTCCTAACATCTTGTACATTTTAAATAATAGTATGTACCCTAAAGGTCCCCAAATGTACTTGTTAAGAACTAATACCTGAATTTTGAAAAGGTAACAAAGTGATAGATAGATAGATAGATAGATAGATCTATCTATCTATCTATCTATCTATCTGTCTGTCTGTCTGTCTGTCTGTCTGTCTGTCTGTCTGTCTGTCTGTCTGTCTGTCTGTCTGTCTGTCTGTCTGTCTGTCTGTCTGTCTGTCTGTCTGTCAGGCTTTATGGCAATTTTACATGCAGATTGCTCACTTATGTAAAATCCACGGTAAACAGCTTCATTTATAAGAGAGCATTTTGTATACTTTTCCTATTGGTTTTGGCAGCAGTAATTCATCAGATGATGGAGTAGAGCATTAAAACCAGGCTTATTTCCAAATACACGTGTATATGAGCACACTTTCCACAGCCCTAATTATTTCTGGGTGGAGTTTCATTTCTTTTTGTGTCAACGCAGGAATGGATGCAGTTGCGCGGTGGGCTCTGTTTTACCGCTTCTTAAACTCCCATGAGCCTTTGAAATGGTCTGCATTGCAACCACTCACTAGAGAGATTTTAGTTAATCTAGCACTCTCACACAACGCTGTTCATGCAGTTGTGTGTTTTGTGTAAACTAATCATGCACTCACACGCTATTCGCAATCAGGAATTTACTCAAATACGGACGTCTTTATCCACATTCGTAAGTGTATGTGTTAAAATTAATTTATTCACACTTAAGTGCACAACACAAATAGCATACTGTATGGTTATGGACTGGCTATTTATGACAAGCAATCTATATGCAAAACTAAGAAGAATTTCTATCTGATTGTGGTGGCACAGTTAGTAAAAACAGTATAGTAAGTTATTGAGTTTTACAGTAGCCATGTTTATCTCTATCTCTGTCAGTGTACGCATTCGTCTGGGTGCTGCTGAACACTCAGAAGTCCAGCCCTTAGTGCTTCAGTAAAAGGCCACTGAACTGCATGTGGTCTGCCCTTGAAGAAAAAGTGAATAGAGGTTAAAAAGACCTGTTGTGTCGGCTATTTACTAGGTCTGAATCTCCAGAAGATCTTTTCCTTTCCTTTCTTTTCTTTACCTTTCCTTTACTTACCTTATCTTTTTCCTTCTTTTTAAAGGGGACCTATTATGCACCTTTTTTCAAGATGTAAATTAAGTGCCTGATGTTGCTAGAGTGTGTATGTGAAGTTTTGGCTCAAAATACCACACAATTAATGATTTATAACTCTTTGAAACTGCCCTTGGTAACACTTTTTTTGATGGTCCATTTGAGTATTAGTAGACTGTCTGCTTACAGTTTTTCTCAGTCGCTTTGGTGCATTTCTCACAACACTATTTACATTTGCACAACAGTAATGCATTTCTCAAAACAATTAGTCATTTGTGCACATCATAGTAGCAGTTTCTCATTCCTTCCAGCAAATTGCAAATGCTTTTGGACATGCATCATTTGCTTTCATACAACTCTCTGCTGTTTGTAACATTATCATTTGCTTATAACATGTCAGTCAAAATTAACTAAACTTGTGGATGCTGAATAGTCATTCCATATAAAACTAATAGTCCTCATTTCATTACTTGAGTCATTACATACAAAAATGTTGAACTAGTTGTCGAAATCTGTCAAGCTAATTTTATTTTAAAACTTTAAATCTTTTTTTTTTTGCTGAAAATGTCTTCTAAATTGAACAATTTCATGAATGATTTACAGACCTATGTATGTATGTTGTAGGTTCAGTTCCAATATGTACTGCAGTATTGTTTACAGTTGTGCACAGCTCTACCCAAAGGAAGTTTATGTTTGTTGTAAATAAGGGTGTGTTTATTCTTTTGCACAATGCTGTAAATAAATTTGAATTGTAAAGAGCAAATGCTGTAAAAATGTGAAACATACATATTCAGTGTCTTGTACTCAGATACCTCACTAAATGCAGTGATGTCGAACTTTACTGTAGTTTTCAAATGGCTGTGCAAATAGTATATAGTGCTGTCTGGAGCATTTTCAGGAAGTGTCACCAAAATCTGACTTTTTTGCATTGGAAAACATGTACAGAGTAAAGTGTCATAATGAAAACATGACAAAGCCATTTGACTATCTTGTTCATAAACAATGGTGGCAGGACCTTTCATCGTGATGACACTGACACTTTCATTGACATGAATACTTGCTTTTGAGGAATGAGCTATCCATTTTGAGCAAGTGTCACACTTTTGCAGGTTATCCACTAGGTTTTGCAGTTTGCACTAATTGTTTCGAGAAATGCATTAACTGTTGTGCAAATGTAAATAGTGTTGTGAGAAATGCACCAAAGCGACAGAGAAAAACTGTAATATCTGTTGATACTGACATTTAACAGTCCTTCAACAGACATTTAACTGACTATAAGAAACTTGTCAACTTACACTAACCCCAACCCTAACCCCAACCTAACAGTCTACTTATAATCTAATGAGAATTAATTGACATGTAAATGCAATGTAACTTATATTCAACAAACGGACCATCAAAATAAAGTGTGACCCTGCCCTTTTTTAGGCTTTTTTAACTTTTCAGCTCACAACCCCCAAAATAGCAATTCCAGTGACTCTCAACCCCCACTATCCTCTTAGGTATATATATATATATTATCATTATTATTTGTTAAATTTAATATTAACCTCACTTAATGACAATGGTAAGCACAATGTTTGCAGCACAAGACTATTCTTGGTTTAATTTTGGAGACTGCCACTTGGAGATTGTCCTCCATGTTCAGTTGTGGCCTTTATTTTTCAATGTACGTGAGTGTCATAAAGGTGTCAAAGTTTAACATTGTGCCAAAAAATCTATCTGCTGCAACTAACACTATTGCTTTGTCATTAATCTAGAACAATAACCTTAGGGGTTGCAATCCAATGGAAAAAGAATTAAAAGGCTGATGGCTTTTTATTTGCATGTTGTTATTTTATTTAACTATTAAATAATATTTTTATCTTCTCTAAGTTATAGATAAAATATGGTCATTCTAATAGTTTAATAACATATATAATATTTTTGGAAATCACCAAGCTGCCCCACTCCCCCTTGCCTAGAGAACCCAGAGGGGGTCCCGACCCCCACTTTGGGAACCTCTGATTTAGGTGACTGTCACTTTAAATTCAAATGAGATTGTGCTTCCAACCCTCTTTTTAAAAGAGGGCAGAGTTATGCCTATGTGTCAGTATAGTGGCAGATTCAAAAACAAGACTAATGTCCTATGTTAATGAGGGAGAGACCGTCGCTAATGGCTGGGGCTTTCCCCATCTGATGACATGAACAATGGGGAAATGTCAATTAAAGTGTTTTTGCAGACCGCAAGCTGGTTATATTTTCAGACTGTTGCCACACAATTGTTTTACGCCTTATAAAAGTGATTTTTTAATATCACTTTTGATAGGTTTTTTTCTTCTCTGTAGGATTAAATGTTAAGACTAACTAACTATTAGTGAGAATAGCTATCATAGAATTAAATAATCAACTTTCTATATTGATACTTTTAATTAGCATGCATGCAGTGAATTGCAGTAAAGATATTTATAGTTGTTTGAAAGATTTGTACTTTGAATAAATGCTGTTTTTATAAATTTATGTTAATCAGAAAATCTTGAAAGATGCATAGTTCACAGTAACTTTAACGGCAATAAAAGGTAAAAAATAATAAAACAAAAAAATAATTATATAAAAAAAAATAATATACTCATATTGATTACTTAAAGGTCAAAAAATTCCTTTTTAAAAAGGGTACTCCCCGGTGACATTTTTGTACTTTTATTTCTGTAATACTTTATTATAATATTTTGTTGATAATATTCCCAAACAATGTGTTTTCCCAAAAGTGGCTCCCTCTGTAGTGGAGCAGCTCTAGCTCCTGAAAGCAGTTGAATTAAACTCTGGCCAATCACACAGAGAGAAAGGATATTCTGCTGCCCGGGGATGTGGATCTTGTCAGAGTCTGATAGATTCTTCGGCCCGCCTGAGATTAAGGTATTACTTACACCGCTGTGGGTCGATACAGATGCACTGTCTATGACTGGATAAAGGAACATTTTTCTATTCTGAAAGTCTTATATGATTACTATTCGTGCGATTGCCACCTTGAAATTTGGCATGTACAGTACATTTCACCTTAACAAATGCTTAATTTAAATTAGCCAATTGTGCTAATGAAATAACGAAAGGCTACAGAGGACATCCTGCCTGATATCGAGTGCTGATGTAACAGATTTTACTCTGACTGGCATTTTCATCTCAAAGGTAATAAGGTCACTAAATTGGCTGTTTATCTCTAGCGATGTATATAAACATCCGTCAGGTGATCTGGCGCCGAGGCAGGAATGAGGTGTTTAAAGTGGGAGCAGACGGAGCAGAGAATTACAGCTTCCTGATTCTCAACCGAGCAGAATGTTTGACCAAGTGTAGCCTGTAAACACTACTGGAAATGCTAGGAACAACTAACATACATAGTTAAAAAAGGTGGTAGGAACAAGGCATGGTTGGTAATTAAGAAAAAGAGAATTATACTGTAGTTTAGTTTTATTGGAAGCAGTGAAAAGAGTAAAAGAACCATGAAGTTACCATTTTAAACAATCTTGCACCTTACAAATTGTATAGATTTGTTTTCAAAAGTAATATCAAGATTACAATACAGTATAGCATCCATTGAAAATCTTTAAGTTTTTTTTAAATGATTTTATTAATCAGTGTCCGCTTAACTGAAATAGGTTTGGTAATCTTGTGGATTTCTTATTCGTTCAGTCGTTCGCTTGTTCTTGAGTGAGTGGGTGAATGAGTGAGTTAAGCCTGATTTTAAATCACATCAAATGAAAGCAATTGTTATTATTATAAAAACAAATAAAATACACTAAAGAACAATATTTTTATTTGAAAGAAATGCTGCCAGACCTTTATAGTTAAATGTTTTTGCATATACATTTTACTTAAATTCAAATAATTAAATTAAAAAATATTTAATTAATAAATCTAGTACAAGCAGCAAAATAAAAAAGCAAAAAAAAATATTTAAATTAAATATCACCTCACAGCAAGAAGTTCGCTGGTTCGAGCCTCGGCTGGGTCAGATGGCATTTCTGTGCAGAGCTTGCATGTTCTCCCTTTGTTGGCGTGGGTTTTCTCTGGGTGCTTCAGTTTCCCCCACGGTCCAAAGACATGCGCTATAAGTGAATTGAATAAGTTAAATTGACCGTAGTGTATGTGTGTGAATGAGAGTGGTTGTTTCCCAGTGATGGGAGGCATCTAGAAGGGCATCCGCTGCGTAAAACATATGCTGGATAAGTTGGCGGTTCATTCTGCTGTGGTGACCCCTGATTAATAAAAGGGACTTAGCAGGAAAGAAAATGAATGAATTTTTATATTTTTATATTTAACACATATATCTTCTGACTTTCTGCTTGAGATTTTGAGAGATATTTGTCTTCTCATCTGAATTTATTTATATAAGCCAACATTTGATATTGATATTTGATATTTGATAAAATATATAAATCAACATTTGAAGTGGATCAAAGAGATTTTTTAAATCGTCCTAAGACAAGTATTGGTGGTGGTAAATACATTTAGGACAACATTGATGTTTCAAATGTTGACTATTTACTGTATACACTCACCGGCCACTTTATTAGGTACACCTTACTAGTACCAGGTTGGACTCTATTTTGCCTTCAGATCTGCCTCAATTCTTCATGTCATAGATTCAGTAAGGTACTGGAAATATTCCTCAGAGATTTTGATCCATTTTGACATGATAGCATTACACAGTTGCTGCAGATTTGTCAGCTGAACATCCATGATGCAAATGTCCCGTTCCACCACATCCCAAAGGTTGTGTGTTCAGAGATGCTCTTCCACATACCTCGGTTGTAACAAGTGGTTATTTGAATAACTGTTGCCTTTCTATCAGCTCAAAGCAGTCTGGCCGTCCTCCTCTGACCTCTGGCAACAAGGCATTTGCACCCACAGAACTGCCGCTCAATGGATATTTTCTCTTTTTTGGACCATTTTCTGTAAACTCTAGAGATGGTTGTGCATGAAAATCCCAGTAGATTAGCATGTGGTTGGCTGATTAGAAATTTGCGTTAACGAGCAGTTGGACAGGTTTACCTAATAAAGTGGACGGTGAGTGTCTATTCAACACTCATTGAATATAAATTAATTTATTTTCATTTGTTTAATAGGCTTTGGATTTCATTTGGAGATTACCCACACCCCCTTTACCTTAAGCTGAACTTCCAATGTCTGCAAAATATGAGTAGAATGTCAGATATGCAGAGGAAAAATGAGGAGATGAATCCCTCACATCATATTTAATCATGAGAGATCAGTAAATAATCTTTTAGAAAGCTATCTCTCATGCTTGGCTGATCTCCTCTGACTTTCTTCTTGAGATATTGAGAGATAATTATGTCTTCTCATCTGTAATTGTACCCATGCCAGTGATTAATTCCAATTCCAATCAGACGTATTGATCGCGGTTCTGCATGTGTTTGCTGCTGACATTTCTGTCGGCCAAAGGCTGTATGAGGTAATCCCAGATCTCCCTCAAACTGTGCAAAAGAATGTGTTGACATTTAACCATCATTCCTCAGAAATCCTCATTCACAGCACAAACCTTAAATTGCAATACCCACCACACTCTCCCCTCGCACTTAACTGACCTGCCAGGGGGTAAGCAAAACAGACATGCCAGTCTCTTTTACTGATAAGTGAGTGTTCACACAGAAAACCGTTAAAACAAAAGCAGCTACTGCTGTTTTCGGCCTGTTATCTTCACAGGCGCGCTTTCCTTTTGAATATTAAGCACCGCTTGCGTGCTTATGGCATCCTCAGACTTGCAAATGATTCTTTAAATGCAGAGGGGGAGTGGTTTTACACACAAAACTATGTTTGATGTACAGTATGTGTTTGAAGTCATGCATGCAAACTCCAGATGTTCGTTTGATTCACAGGTCTGTCATCAAAGGCTCCGTGCTGTGTGTGTGACATCAAATGTCCCCACAAGTATATATCAGAATTTTGGGGCACAAATAATGTTGGTGCCAATGAGGAAAATGGCTAATAAATCATACAGAATCATTAATTCATTCATTCATTCATTTTCTTTTCGGCTTAGTCTCTAATTCAGAGGTTGTTACAGCGAAATGAACCGCTAACTATTCCGGCATATGCTTTACAAACCAGATGCCCTTACAGTCACAACCCAGCACTGGGAAACACCTATACACACTTATTCACATTCACACTCATACACTGTGGCCAATTTTAGTTTATTCAATTTACCTCTAGTGCATGTTTTTGGACTGTGGGGGAAACTGGAACACCCAGAGGAAACCCACGCCAATACGGGGAGAACATTGTGGTGACTCAAACCAGTGACCTTCTTGCTGTGAGATGACGGTGCTAAAATTGAGCCACCGTGCCGCCCATACAGAAAAAAGTATTTTGGAAACGTAACACGGCAGAATGTTTTCTTTGAGGCGTGTGGTTGGAGTAAGAGGATTTAATATATAGTCTGTATATTAAGTTCACATAAAACATGAAAACCCAGCATTCTTTATATTAAATATGAACATTTCTCCAATTAAAATGATAAATCCTGATATTGAGTGTTAGGTTTTAGGAGAATTTGGTTTCTGCTTTAAAATACACCATTGCTAGTGGACATTGCTGACATCAAATACTGGCATTGTTACAGTACTTGATTAAATGAAATTTCTGATATGAAGAATTAGAATTTAACTAGTGGAAGTTTAATTGCTAATTCGTAGGTTATAAGCAAACAAAAGTGTTGGACAATAAACCAATTAGAAGCCATCCATTGTGGTATATTGCAAAAATACAGTTTGCTTAGTTTTGACATTTTTATTAATGTATCTCTTATTTAAATGATTTTTAAATAATCATCTTTCTCCAGAAATTATATGGCAATTAATAACTGGATCAATCAGTAAAGGGGTCATTATAAGTAGCGTATCCAATCAAAACTGCACAGTACCAAAGATAAATTGGGGTTCAGTTCAAGGTACAGTACGCTGCTTTAGAAAGCAGCCTCCCAATTGAATTTAAAAAAGCAAACCAATTTAAACATATTTTTAAGAAATTTGAAAAAGAGGTTCAGGTTTGTAAGGCAAGGCAAGTTTATTTATATAGCACATTTTATACACAATGGTAATTCAAAGTGCTTTACATAAACAGAAATTAAAGAAACAATTATAAGAAAATAAAAACAACAAAGAAAAAAATATTAAAAACTGATTAAAATGTGTTAAAACAGGTTTAAAAAAATTATAATGAAAAGAAAGACACAATAGTGGGATCTGTCGAACGTAGCACAGTGCTCATTCAGTAAAGGCACAGCTAAACAGATGTGTTTTCAGTCTTGATTTGAATGTGTCTAATGTTGGAGCACATCTGATCATTTCTGAAAGTTGATTCCAGCGGCAGGGGGCGTAGTAGCTGAAAGTCGATTCACCCTGCTTTGACTGAACTCTTGGAATTTCTGATTTACTTGATCCTAAAGATCTAAGTGATCTATTAGGTTTGTATTGAGTAAGCATATCTGTAATGTATTGAGGTCCTAGGCCATTTAGTGATTTATAGACAAGTAATAATACTTTAAAATCTATTCTGAATGTAACTGGGAGCCATTGTAACCTAAGGACAGGTGTGATGTGCTCTGATTTTCTGGTTCTGGTCACATTTCTTGCAGCAGCGTTCTGGATCAGCTCCAACTGTCTAGCTGTCTTTTTGGGGAGGCCAGTGAGGAGGCCATTACAGTAATCCACCCTGCTGCTGATAAAAGCATTAACAAAGCATCTAATTCTTGCAATGTTTTTGAGATGATCACATCAATCACATCAAGACTCTTGACCTTATTTTTTTTTTGTTTGACCCTTAGAGCCAAGGTACGCATTCACCTTGAGAACCTCATCTCTGTTCCCATATGCAATGACTTCAGTTTTCTCTAAAGAAAGTTTTGGCATATCCAACTGTTCATTTCATCACCGCATTGGCAGAGGGTGTCAACGGGGTTGTAGTCATTAGGCAAGCATAGCATAGCTGTGGTGGGAGATTTGGTTCTTTCTTATAATTTGGCTCATAGGGAGTGTATAAAAGTTGAACAGGACAGGTGTAAACACTCATTTTTCATTCAGTCATACAGTAGACATCGCCCTCTTTTCATCAGTGACATGCAGATTAAACAGTCTCTCAATCGTTGCGTGTAATGATTTTGTCATGAGGTTGTTCTGTATATTGCAATTTACTTTGTGCGATTTGATTGAATGGCAAGCACAGATTAATGGCAAGACACTGATTATTCTACTTCTAGTACTCTTCTCTGCTAGCCAATCCCCATAGATAAGAAAAAATAATAAAGTGGTGCCAACAGGTGGAAAACCTGTAATTAATTATTTACCTGTAATATTTTTAATTAATTAATTTAATTCATTTTTAATTTGATTTAATTCATTTTTAATCCTGAGAAAAACTACACTGTAGAAATAAATCCGTAATTTTATGGTTTATTTCCGGCAGCTGGGGTGCCAGAAATAAACCGTAAAATAACAGTTGTTAAATTACAGAAATTTACTGTAAAATAATGGACATTAAATTACAGAAATTTACCAACAATTTAAATTTAAGTACATTTTTGTAATTTAATGTCTGTTGTTTTACTTTATCTTTCTGTAATTTAAGGGCCGTTATTTTATGGTGTTTTTTCCGGCATCCCAGCTGCCGGAAATAAACTGTAAAATTATGGATTTATTTTACAGTGTACTCAATTACAATAATTTGAGTATTTGTAATTTGTTACTTCTCACCATTGTTTATGATTATATAAAAAGCCTAATCAGGGACTAGGGCTAAAAATTTGTCTTTGGCTAGAAGCCTGTATGTTTAGCATAGGTTGCTTGAATTTGTATCATTGTAATACTGCATTGTAAACTTACTAATACTAATACTAGTATTCAAATCCTGTGAATGAATAAAAGAAAAACGACTTGCCATATATTGTACATATAATATATTCTGTGTGTGGGGCTTTTAAAAGGAAATCTACTTCTCTTCAGCTTTCCTCCACACCTTTGAATTGTATTATACTGTAGTTTAATTTTTCCCAGGATTTCACACATGTATGTATGTGAACATACAGTTGACTGTAACTGCGTTTGCCTCCTCCCGCTTCCCTCCACAGTCCCCATGACAACAGCCCATTCATCAGCTGCTTGCGGATCAACTGAAATTAAGACAATTCCCAAATTCCTCGACTTAATGAAATTATGACTATGCGTGTCACTAGTTTTGTACAAAATGTGTTTGCAGTCCTCCATCTGAGCTTGTGTGTTTCAGGTCAGAGCACAATCCTAATAGGATAAAAGCACAGAGCTGAACGCGGAGAGCAGGGGTCCGAATCAGAGCCCAATGCCAATTAGATTTTCTCTGACTTCATCTTTTGTTGTTTGATTCCGTCTCTGCCACTGATATCTCTCACTCAGATAAATGAACAAGAAGCCTGTATTTAACAACAAACTTTCTTTAAGGGGTTTTATTTTATTGTATTGAATGCTGCCATTTTTACTCACAGCCTGTGTTTAAGTATGATATTTAAGAGATTATCAGCTATATACATAAATATTAAAACAGAAGTTCAGTTGTCCATCATCCATATAATTGTGAACATTCCTCACTAGCCTCATTCATTCATTCATTCACTCATTCATTCATTTTCTTTTCGACTTAGTCCCATTATTAATCTGGGGTTGCCACAGTGGAATGAACTGTCAATTTATCCATATAAATTTATCCATATATAAATTAAAGGAATAGTTCACCCTAAAATGTATTATTACTCACCTTTTACTTTTTCAAAAACATATTTGAGCTTTTTGTTGCAATCCAGGCTCATTCCGATTACATACAGTACCCCATATACATTTCTGGAGTGTGCCAAATACTGTACATCCCAGGAGGTAAGTTTTTTTTTTTTTTTTTTTTTTTTTTGCAGTTTTCACAAATCTGCCAGAGGCCAATGTGTATGTTTTTTTAAGATCTCAGTTTTTTATTTTCCAGAGGCCGCCGTTGACTGACTTACTGACTGACCGACCGATTCCCTCACCCTCCTCCTTTCCTAAACCTAAACGATAGTGTTTTAAAAACAACTAATTGACCAGTGCCCACCCTCTTTTCTAAACCAATCAAGCAATCCAGAAAAAAAAGCCCTCTATTTTTACCACGTTTTCAGATTTCACTACATTCTCACCCTGTTATTTACATGTTTTTTTTTTGGCTTTTGTTTTTGTCTTGCCTGCTTTCTGGAACCATTTTTTGCCAGACTCGAACCTCGTTGTTGCGGTCAACTCCGCTCAATGTCACAAGTCCGCAGCAGCGAGCCACTGGGCAAACTGGTAACAACAGAAAAGCCGTCCACATGGAGGAAAGCAGTTAGCTGCTAGTGCGAAAAGGAACAGCGTCATACCACCCCGTAACATTCGTTTTAAAAATTTAATGCAGCCATACTTACCTCTGGCTACATAATTCACGATCTCCAGTAATGTATATAGACCTACGTTTTCAGAATTAACCTAAATAGCTTTTTTTCTATTGAACACAAAAGAAGATATTTTGAAAATACTCACACATTGACTTGCATAGTATTTTTTTTTTTACTATGGAAGTCAAAAGGTGTCAGCAACCAGAATTTTTTTTTTCTGAATCCTTTTTTTTTTTTTTTTTAAACCAATTAGCATTTTTGATGATCTATCCCTTTAAAACCAACAATACGTTTTTTTTCTGCATTTAGTACTTAAGTGCTTTTTTTTTACTTTTAAACACTGCTTTCAGGTGCCAATTTAACATTCACTTTCATTTTCTCCTTCCTTTCTGGTTTTCATTCTTCCATTCATGCCCTTCACTTAAATCCATTTTGGAGAAATCTGCATTTATTTTGATGAATAATGTCCTGTCAATTAATGTAATTAATGTAGTAGTTGTTTTAGACACAGACACCTCTAAATGTTTATTTTTAGAACAAATATTATACAGTGCTTTCCCAGAGATGCCAATAGTATCTGGATGCAGCCTTTATGATGCAAGCTGAGATTGCATCGCTCGGAGATGCAATCTCAGACACCATGCACTCAATGGAGATAGTGACGTCACTGTGAGGGGTAGGGTTAGGTGAGCACATTAAAAAGCATTGGATGCAGCTCAGATTGCACTGCACCGAGTCTGCAGCCAGACCCCTCTCCAGAGATGGGTTGCAGCTGGAAGGGCATCCCCTGCGCAAAACGTGCTGGATAAGTTGGCAATTCATTCCGCTGTGGCGACCCAGGATTAATAAAGGGACTTAACCGAAAAGAAAATGAATGAATGAATTATACAGTGCTATCTTTTATACAGGCTATTTTAACCAGCTGATTCGAATGTTATCACTCAATTGAATGGGTGTTATCAGTGGTTATCAGCTGATAGATATGGGCCAGTAGGGGCCTTCTGCACCTACTGATAGGCTCAAAAGGCTGTTATTATCCATCCACAGTGGTAATAAGCTATAGATCATATACCGCTGCAGCCAGTAGTCAACGAGTATTATTTATATTATTTATTAAATTTCCCATTAATTGTATTTTATGTCTACTCCGACCCTCAACCCAACTGTTACAGTAACGTAAACACAGTTCTGGAACTGGAGTTCTCTAATTGTACAGCTGATTAACCACGAGAAGTATTTATATTATTTATTAAATTTCCCATTAATTGTATTTTATTAACGTCTATCCCTACCCCCAACCCTTAACCCAACTTTCGCAGTAATGTAAAAACAGATCTGGATCTTGAGTCTTCTCTATTAGTATAGTTGATTAACCATGTGGATGGATGATAACAGCCTTCTGTGCCTACTAGTAGGCACAGAAGGCACCTACTGTCCCATGTCTATCAACTGATAACCACTGATAACGACCATTCAATTGTGTGATAACATTCAAAGCGAGTGATTTAAACACATTACACAAAAACACTTTTAATAAGTAACTTATTTTCCAGACAAAAAAGACAGTGTAGTTTTATAATTATTCCTATTTTTATTCTTTTTTAACAAACCAGTTTGTGCGTGACTGTTTTGTTCTCTTAGTTTTAAACACGACTCGGTAATTATCCTTTGTTTCTGCTTTAGAAGAGCTGAGATTGAATCCAATAGCTAATTACCTTTGACTCTGCAGTGTGTGAGTGTTTGTGTGTGTAACAATGGTCATACCCATTTGTACTTTTCTCTTTTTAAAATATGCAAGGCAAGCCCAAATATGGTATCTTAGCGACAATGTGATTATGCGATCAGACCGTCATTCCCTAATCTCGCATCTCGTCTACTTATTGCCGCTGCATCCCACTGCCTTATCAAGATGAAAAAGTATCTGAAACAAAGACAGATGCTCTCGGTTCAGAATCAGTGCTTTCTTTTGAAAGTTTATAATGACTATATTTAGTAATGGAGGCCTGTTCTGCTCAATGATGCCTTATGATTGTCAGCTTTCCTTTTAAAGCAGCCCTTTTTGACTTATTTTTAAATTTGTAAGATTGTTTTTTTTAAAAAAACAAAGAACATTTGTGTGTATTTGTGTGCAACTTCTGGTTAAGAACTAGATGTGATTTTTATATGAAGCATTTAGATGTTTATCCGTCCTTGGCCATGAGCCAGTTACATTTTATTCTGTGCTTCTATCAAGGAGATTAACTGTGCATTTATGAGGCATTCTGGGAAAGCGCCTCAACAACTTCCTCTTGCAGAATAAAGTAAAGAAACACCTGGCCCATGTTTCATCTCGACGTGAACATTTTCTCCTGCTGTTCGTGTGTCTGCTAGCTCTGAGACTGAGTGTCACAGCTTTTAACTGGTGTAGCAGCTATTTTGAAAATGTTCTTCAGAAACACTGCACATATTGATTTGCTAGCTGTTAGTATGTTAATGCAGAGTTTGCACTTTAGCATGAAAACTAGTTTTAATGCACATTGCATTTAGATTTCATAGAATTAAGACAAGGTTAATACTTTTGAATAAGACTATATTTTTAATACTATAGTATGTAATAATAAATCTATAGTTAAACTAGCACAAATTGTTAATATTAGAACTATTATAAAAAAACTGTGCAATAGTTATTTTAATACTTTATTCCCTTTTGTGATTTAATTTTTTTAAATGAGTTATATTTTATAAAAATATATATTTAAATATATTTATGAAAATATAAAACCTTATTTATTATATTAGATTTTTATAGTATTCAATGTTTTTTTTATGTTCTTATTTGGTCCGATGTAATGTAATTTCTTTGTGATGTTTTGAATGACAAAAATAAAGGAAACTGGAGCTTTAAGACAGTCAGTACAGCATTATATCAACTATATCTTATTGTTGTGTGTCTGTTATCTTTTATCCAGACCTATTTTTGTGTGCTCCCAACAACACCATTAGTAAGGCTTATCTATATATGAAAACATTGAGATATTTTCCTTTTGACGTGTCATTTTGCATTATTAAAATGGTCGTTATTACTGTGATTCACTTTTAAACAAAATAAAACACATTGACTAGCTTATTTTCTACTTTTAATGAGAGATCTGAGCTTGTTTATGTTTTTTAAGTTTTGACAGTTCTTGTGGAAACTTTTTTCTGAGAAAGACTGGATTTATTTATAAATTCATATGGGACAAAAGTAATGTTCACTTTTGTATGGTGTAACTTAAATTTCATAGAACAAGACGTGCCAAGTAAGAGCAGATAATGAAATACCACCTATGACCTATGAGAATTTTTAATTTGTAATGGGGAGATAAGACTACAAGCACAGCTAAATTACAATCGTTTTAAGATTTAATTTATTTATTACTTTTTTTATGAACACTTTCAATGTAAAAAGAATGTATAATGAGCAAGTTCCTTTGCAGCATTTTAGATTGTCTGGGAATTTGAGAACTTTAGTTTGTGCATTAAAAAAAATATTGTCATGGTACAACATACAGTATTTAATCATTTATTTGATGCATTTCTAAAATAATAAAATATTTCTTTTAGATAAATGTAAAGGATGACTATTGAAGGCTAACTGTTATGAGCTGTTTGATTTATTGTTTTGTTTTTCTCTCACTAAAATTACAAAGGAATGAATAGTTCATATTTTTCACGTACTCTGCTGCTTCAACATCTACATATTTGGCTGCAAAAAGAATCCAATGATATATTTTATGCTGTATTTGAGATTTGTTTAAATACGTGTCTGATTGTCTGATTTAGTAGATCAACATCACCCTCTAGTGTAGATATAAAGCAACAGCAACCTTACATTTTTTGTAGCCTCACCACCCTTTATATGTGCAAAGCAGTTCCTGTCAGCTTTCAGTGCAAACATTTGACATAAGTATCAAACGATGAAGCATAACTTAATAATATTCTCTCTTTTTCAGAATATGCCCGGCCTGCACAATGGACTCCAACAGCACCGAGTTGGACCTCTTCTCTCCATCCGACACCCTGGGAGTGGGAATGTACCCGGCATCCACTCTGTGGCCACTGCTCCAGAATACAAGCCTCGTCAACCACACTGCTGTTTTCAAGCTCAATGGGAGTAATGCTGAGGCTGAAGGTCAATCCTATGATCCTCTGGGTGGACACTCACTCTGGCAGGTCATTCTAATCGTTGTCTTTACAGGCCTGCTCTCCCTTATTACTATTATCGGCAACATCTTGGTCATGGTGTCATTTAAGGTCAACCGACAGCTCAAAACAGTTAACAATTACTTCCTACTTAGCTTAGCCGTGGCAGATCTCATCATTGGGGTCATCTCTATGAACCTGTACACTGCCTACATCGTCATGGGCCAGTGGGCGATGGGAAACTGGGCATGTGACCTCTGGCTAGCCATAGACTATGTAGCCAGCAATGCATCTGTCATGAATCTGCTGGTCATTAGCTTTGACCGATATTTCTCCATTACGAGGCCTCTGACGTACCGTGCCAAACGTACCACCAAGCGAGCAGGAGTGATGATTGGCCTGGCATGGTTTGTGTCACTCATACTTTGGGCACCTGCCATTTTATTTTGGCAGTATTTCGTAGGACAAAGAACTGTTCCACAGGATAAATGCTACATTCAGTTTCTCTCCGAGCCTATTATTACGTTTTGCACAGCAATGGCGGCGTTCTACCTGCCGGTGACGATAATGAGCGTTCTATACTGGCGAATATACAAAGAGACAGAAAACAGATCACGAGAACTTGCAGGATTGCAAGGTTCGGGTGGACGATTCGGAGGTGTCGAGCGACCACGCTTCCATCTCCACGCCACTAGGGGGAGCTCTAGGAGCTGCAGCAGCTTTGAATTGGGCCAACCTGGTCATAAAAAAACCTCAGTTCACAGTCTGAGTGGAAGATTCCACTGTTGGGGGTGGAAGTCGGGTGGCAGCGATAAAAGTGGGGTGAATCGGGAGGCAGATCAGAGCAGCAGTGACAGCTGGAACAACAATGACACTGGACTTTCAGCTGATCACTCGGGTTCATCTGATGAAGACGAAAGTGCACCATCTACAACACGGGCCATCTTCTCCATCGTTCTCAGTCTGCCTGGCATGAGGGCCGCAGTGAACTCCCAGGTCACTTCCTGTGAGGAATTGGACACTGAGGAAGATCCTTTACGGTCATCCGAGGAGAAGGACAGCAGGGCTGGTAGCATCTCACGCTCTGTCATCAACGGGAACAAGCGTTTTGTGGGTGGCATGAGTAAAGTTCAGTCAATGTCTGCAATACAGCCGACAACAGATACCAACACAGACAGCACTAACACCACCATCAAATCTCCCTCAGCACCAATAACTTTCAAAGAGGCAGCTTTAGCAAAACGTTTTGCAGCTCGTGCAAGGACACAAATCACCAAGCGCAAGCGCATGTCACTAATAAAAGAAAAGAAAGCAGCACAGACTCTAAGTGCCATCCTCTTTGCTTTCATTATAACATGGACGCCTTATAACATCATGGTACTGGTAAACACTTTCTGCAATGGCTGCATACCTGAGAACCTCTGGGCGCTAGGCTATTGGCTGTGCTACGTTAACAGTACAGTAAATCCTATGTGCTACGCACTTTGCAACAAAACTTTTCGTAGCACTTTCAAGATGATCCTCCTATGTCGCTGGGATCAGAAAAAAAGCAAGCCAAGCTTTCCACAAAGACAGGCTGTGAGGTTTCACAGGCCCATACCGACAGACTCCACATAGCAGATGAAGAACAGTGAAGAAGCTAAAGTGCTGATGCTAAAATGAAAGATTCAAGGGGTGATTCCTTAAGACTCTGTATTATATACTCAAGCTTTAATATGTAAGTCTCGATGTGGACGTGTAGTTCAGTGTCTTTTGATCCTGGGTCACTTGGTCTTAACATTTTCAGACACTGTGGTTTAGTGTACAACTGAGCAAGTGCAATTGCCATCTGTACTCCCTGTGGATTTTTGTATGCCTTTTACTAAATCTTCAGTGCCAACTTTCAGGAGTTCAGCGACATATAAAAAAGTACATTTGAGATGTAGACTGTATATTTTGAATCTCTGAGCGTTTATCACATGCGATAATCTTCAGATAATTGTTTGAATATTTTGGGATTGAATATTACTTATTTCATTCTTGTCAATGAACAGAAACTAAAATATGATTTTGAAATATTGCAATGTATATGAAAGCATTTACAGTGAAAAATAATTCTAAGATATTTCTTTTTGTACGTGAAATTTGCTGATTTCTGTGAAAATGTGCCACACAGAGGTTCAGTGCTGTCTGGGTAAGTGTAAGTGTTCTTCTGCAACATGTGAGCCACAGTTGAACAGTTTGTAGGATTTTCTCTCCTTTTTGTTATTCATAAACAGCACTTCCGTGAGCTGCTCTTGTATTATAAAGCGTGGTTGTTTACATTTGTTTTGCTACAAGTATTTCAATAGCTATTATGTACATTTTCAGTGCACACTGAATATATTTGTATATGTTTGGAATGCCTTACGTTTGACTTTGAGATTGTGCACTGATTATACTGGGCTAGCTGTGAAATCATTTATGAAACCTGCAGAATGTTTTTAACCCTGTTTAATGGACATTCAGATTTGAACATTATTGTGCTGGGACGTCATATTAATTAAAGCCTAACTGTTTGCTCTATTACCTGTTTATTAAACATAACTCGAATTAGTAACATACAGACAAATCACCAAATTCAGACCTATCAACCAAGCATGCTTATTTCTTTATCTCTGAGCTCTTTTGGCTCAGGGAAGAAATAGGTAACACTTTACAATAACAGTACATTAATAATGATGTGTTAATATGTAAACTAAACATTACTTTATTATGAACTAATGATAAATTAATGCATGTGCTAATTGTGAACTAACTTTAACTACAACATGAATCACAGGAGTTCATGTGTGGAAAACGGCTACCTTAATTACTTGTTAGTGCATGATTGTTTGTTAATTCATGTGTTAATTACCACATTAGTTTATGCTTAATTCAACCATCATGAACTCATGTGCTGTTAATGTATTATTATAATATGACTTTACTTGGAGGGGCACAACATCATTAACCCATTCTTAACTACTCATGAACTCTTTTTGCACGTCTGTCTAGTGTGTTTACACTGAATAACAATAGGAAAGTGTTCTTTCAACATGAACAGTTTAAACACTTATGTTCATGAGTAGTTAAGGATGAGTTAATGATAATGTGCCCCACCAAGTAAAGTCATTACATAAGCATACATTAACAGCTCATGAGTATATGTTAGTTACACATAGCTTAAACTTAAATGTTAATTCATTCATTCATTAATTCACAACATGTACTAACAAGTAATTAAGGTAGCCGTTATCCACACATGAACTCATGTGATTCATGTTGCAATTAAAGTTAGTTCATGATTAGAGCATGCATTAATTCAAGTTCATAATAAAGTCATGTTTAGTTTACATATTAATACATCATTATTCATGTACTGTTATTATAAAGTGTTACCAAAAATAAAACCTTATAAAACACTTTTTACAATCAGTTTATTTTATTTGCCCACTAATAAGTGGTCTTGCAGTACATTGACATGTTTCTAAATTGCAATGCATATATAAAATGGTGCAATTTCCATCATCAAGACAAAAAAAATTATTATGTTCTTAATTTTTGTTAAAATTAACAGGTAATAATTTAAAGCTACATAATAAATTACACAAATTTGACACTATTCTAGTCTTTTAGGGAATTGCCTGATTTGTAATTTACAAACCATTTGTATTAGAGTAACAAAACTGTAACTTTTTGATATGTTTCTATGTTTTTTCATGGCAAAAAAGGCTGTATGTTTTGTAAGGCCTTTTAAGATCAACTTTAAATTGAGCTTCTGTGCGGTGTGTTGTATGTGACTGTGTTCTCAATTTGTTCCAAATTGGCTGTGTAAAAGTTTAATGATAGAGTTACTGTCGGATTTTGTGATAACTGTTGAATGTTACAAAAATACAGCCCAATATGAAATGCATTTTTTCCTCAAATTGTTTCTCAAAATAAATGTAACATTTTAAATAAGCAATGTTTTTGTGTAAATGTATTTTTGGGTAGTATAGTATATGGCCTAACACTGTGTGTTTCTGAAAGAAGATGCATACGTTGCTATTGGCAGAAATTAATACGAGGAAAGGCCATGTGATGACATTATTCATGTGATCTAGGAAGAGGAGCGGCTCAGCGAAAGTCACAAACACTTACTTGTTCCTTCGGAACACTGGACTCCATCCAGGCAAGTATATTTTCTTCCACTCTTTGTTTTTGTATCTTTTCTATCTTATTAGACAGGTCTCCTGTTCAATCTTGATCCAGGTCAGATTGATTTGGATTAATAGTGACCTTCTAGACTAATCTTCCAGCGGCAAATCAGAGCTTCTACACAACAAACTTATGTCAGGAATATATCCAAAAGAGTATCTGTATGTGACAAGACATATCGAACATTTCACGCTTTATTGAACGTTTTATTTTTAGTAAAGATCATGCATCAATACTAAGCATCAATACTATGTTCAATGGTTTTCAGGTTTTTTGTGTATGTGTATCTTTCAGAAAAATACTTGACTGCATGATTTATAAAATTTTGTACTGTACTCAGCTAATATAAAAATGTCATATTTTTAGCAGGCATAGATAGAAGCAGTGTACAAGATAAAAATGAATATTGGATAAATCTTTTGAGAGCTCATGGGTATATGTCTGATGCCACAAGGTTGGAGGATAACGCTGATTTCCTGCTGGCCAAAGTTGTACATTAGATTATGAGACCAGTCCTTAAGCTCACATGACCCTGCTTTGGCGCACTGTTTCTGTCACACACAAATTACATTTCTGTGTTATTTTCAGACATTCAGTGTGGAGATTCGCCTGGATTAAACAGAAAGGAGATAACAATTGTTTGCACATTTTGATTAGTATTACATAAAATATTACATTTGGAAGATTTTATGTAAATGGAGTGGTCAGTGTTGTGGGTTATTTGATTTATAAACAATATTTTATGTGCTTTATGTAATTAGGACTTAATTTACTTTTCTAATGCAAAACAACTAGAAATAAGCAGGTGACAAGGTGACTCAGTGGTTAGCACTGTCGTCCCACAGCAAGAAGGTCGCTGGTTTGAGTCCCAGCAGGGTTAGTTGGCATTTCTGTGTGAAGTTTGCATGTTCTCCATTTGTTGGCGTGGGTTTCCTCCGGTGCTCCAGTTTCCCAGACAGTCCAAAGACAAGGCGCTATAGGTGAATTGAATAAACGAAATTGGCCGTAGTGTATGTGTGTGAATGAATGTGTATGGATGTTTCCCAGTACTGGGTTGCAGCTGGAAGAGCATCCGCTTGGTAAAACAAATACTGGATAAGCTGGAGGTTCATTCTGCTGTGGCGACTCTTGATGAATAAAGGGACTAAGCCGAAAAGAAAATGATTGAATAGTAATAGACATCCAACTTCTTACTTTTTATTAAAAGTAGCAATGTTGTATAGTAACTTTTAGGTGTAGTGCAACACCTTTTCTCAGTTTAAATTTATTTGTGTCCATCCCTTAGGCCACAATAGCAGGAATCACGATGCAGACTATTCAGACAATTGAGATGCAGTTACCTGTCCTTCGAGAAAGTTTCCACTCCTCTCCCTTCAGAGAGAGAGCAAAAGAGCGCAGGAAGAGCAGCCTGTCAAATCTCATCAGAAGACAACAGCAACAGTTATTACGTGAGCAACATCAGTCAGTATTACATCAGAAACAACAGCCATCCTCACCCTTACAAGGCCACGCTGCACATGCTCAGTTGGTCCGCTCCTCCAGCAGCCCATTATGTGACCTGGCGGAGCAAATAGGCGAGCTAGAGAAAGTGAGAGGCATTGAGAGGCAGGGGGAGCTGTTTTACCGACAGTCCTCAGATACAGCGTCACAGTCAGCATCATCACAGCAGCTGCTGCCGGCGGTGAAGAGAGGGAGAGAGGGATTACTGAGGGAGGGGGAGAAAGTGCAAGGGAGCACAGAGAGGGAGAGAGAGGAGAAGGGAGAACGAGAAAGTCAATCTGAGCGCACACGTTCCCAGCATGGCCTGATCGCTAAAGGTGTTCGCCTTCTGAGGATCATGGGAAACCAGGAGGCAAAGCAGAAGAAGCCCACTGTCACAACTGGAGCAGAAGGCGATGGGAATGGAGCAGGCACTGAGGACCACGTCAAAAAGCTTAAGAAAAGTAAATTATCTGCCGAATCAGGCAAGAAGAAATCCAAATCAGAGGGTTCCAAAGGTTCTGTGTTTTCCAACATCCGCATTCGAAAGGGCCTCTCCCGGAAAGTGTTGTCCAAAGAGGATGTACTGGATGGTGGGATTAGGATTAAGCCTGTTGATGCCAACGGCAACAGTAATGGTGGAATATCTGGTGATGAGACAGAGCCTGCCTTTAAGCAACTCGCGGCTGAAAGTAGGCAGTCAACCCTGGACTCGACAGAAGATGATGTTGAGAGAGAGACCGAGGGATCGGGGTCAGATACAGACCTCTGCAGCTATCACTCAGCTGCTGAGGCTCAAGATCTGCTGTCAGATATCCAGAGAACCATCAGACAGATGGAGGGAGTTGGTGAGGGGCAAAACTGTCACTCTGTGGACAAGGAAAGACAAGTTGGGTTCGAAGACCATCTTGAAGTCACTCAAGGTCCTTCAAAAGGTAGTCTTGCTTGTGTGGGTGAACTGGAAAGGTTAGAAGGTGCATCTGACAGCAAATATCACAATCTGATATGTACTGCAGATACAACAGGAAGGGCGATCACGCCAAAATTAAAGGTAGAATCAGAAAGGAAAGTTGCTGATATTCCAAATAAAGCTGAACACTTGACCAGTTTGTCTAGTGACTACAGTATTCAGAATGCTGTACCAGAGACAAATAATGTCCAGGATACAAGAGCTTTTACTCATTCAACAAGTAACTACAGTTTTCAGGACAATACAGGAACATCCACTTCCTACGAGAGTGCTGAAGAGATCTTGGAGAGCTCATCTTTATCATCTCCTCTTGAAGAGTGTCATTATGATAGCAATAATCTGACTCAGAGCCTTGAAGTTGGTCTGAATTCGAGCAATCACATGTCCAAAATCAACCAGGTCATTTTTGTTCCACAGAAGAGCATTAGTAGTGTAGAGCTGAACGTAGATGGTGAAGGAGCAGTAGAGGATGTGGACAGAGGGTTTTCCACCCAACCAAGAAGGAAAAGCAGTACTGCGTCTATGACACAGTGGTCTTCGGAGAACTTTTTAGGCTCTGGGTCGCGACCTCGTAGAACCTCCAGTGCAAACCTTTGGGTTAAACCTTATCCCACAATACAGACTTCTTACGTTAAAACAACCACCAGACAGCTCACCTCACCCATAATATCTCCATTCACTACTCCTTCGCCAAGCCCTATGTGTCCTCGCAAGGTCGGCTTAGAGTTTGGAACAGGTCAAGGGTCTTACCGAGCTGGAAGCTGGAGAGCACGAAGACAGAGATCCTGTAGCATTGCAGGTCCAGTGGGCTGCCATGAGGAATGGTGTGAGGTCATACATGATCAATCTGAACTTATTGAGAGTGGCTTCCAGACTGATAGATCCAGGCAAACAACATCCACTTTTCCAGATGTGTTTTCAGGTGAGTCAATCTGTCAGCTTTTGTCCAGATTTTGCATTGATTCAAATCTGAACACGATAATAGTCTGTAATACTTGACAAAAATTGGAGATAATGTGCAGTTTAAGGAATTACTATTATTATTGGTCTTGAAACTAAAATCCTGTAACACCGAGGTGGATATTTCTGATCTGGAGAAAAAGGGCTGCTAGAAAGCTACATGAGTTTTATTATCAACATTGGATCACAGGACTGAGGTTTTAGGTTTAAGTTTGAGCTGGTGTAGGACCTTGAATTCTTATAAATAATATAATTTTCATTTGATCTCAAAACATGATTTTTCTTTCAGTTTGTTTTACAGTAAAGTTGTGTCAAGACCAACAAAAAGATGCTACACTAAAAAAAAAACTAAAAAAAACTAAAAAAAACGCTGGGTTGTGTTAAACTAACACTGAGTCAAATATTGACAAACCCAACTTTGAGTTAAATGTTTTAAATAAATCAAAAGGGGTTGTCCATATTTGACCTGATGGTGGGTTACAAAAGCCCTTAATTTGTTCAGAGTGTAAAAGAACATACCTTAGCAATACACATTTAGAAAAATCATGGTGTGAGAAGTTTTTTTTTTTTAAATCTCTGATCCTGCTAAGATGTATAATTCCATGTCATATGAGGAGATAATATCATAGTGTGTTACTACGACATGACATAAATCCCTTTTTTCTGTTCTTTATTCTACTTCACTCTCGTCAAGGTTCAGTGAGCAGTCAAAAAATATAAAATCTGGCTCTCAAATATGCATACTACACACACACATAGTCCCACAGAAACACGCACAGACTCACATTAGCTACTGGCAAAGAAAGCTCTGGCTTCTGCCTCATTGAGTCGGAGTGCCACAGGAAGTCACTAAAATACACACTTGTGTAACAACACACGCACATTTTTTATATGGTGTATGCATAGAACCTGCTTTTGACAAACTGTTTATGAAGCTGTCACCAGGAAAGATCAGATGTAAAGGAAGAAAATATAAATAAAAGGAAGATATGGACATTATTGAACACATTTTGTTTGGGTTTTACTTTATACCTACATACTGTAGCTATCTACAGTATATTCAAATCTGTTTACAAAACCTTGCAGATACAGAAACATCAAATGCTAATTGATATAAGGTCCAATGCACAATTGTGCAACAAAGTGTTAGTCTAAATATTATGCTGAAATTATATTACTTATTTGAGGCCTCAAACTAAACTTTTAAATCAGAAAAAGCTCAGCATATATAAGTACACCCTCACAAATCTATCTTTTAAATTGATATTTTTTATAGGAAGCTTTACAACATTATATTTGTGCATATACATAAGATTAGTCAGTACTGAAGCCAAATCTGGAGCTTATCTAACAAAATAACTTACGGTAATGGTCCAAAAACTACAACCCAAATGTGTATGTTATAGAAAAAAAGAGGAAAAATCAGTTGAAAAATTTAATTGAATTTTGTAGGTTGTAATTTTTTTTAGTTGTTTGGTGACTAAAATATTATTTTGATAAATATATCTGTTTAATAAATCTGTTTTGTTTAAATGCACCAAAATACATTGCCTATATTCATTGAGAAATAGATACAAATAATTATTTTCAAAATGGGGTGTACTCAATTATGCTTAGCCATGTACCTAGTTGTTCTTGAAAGCATTAGCGGGTTTTTCACTTTGCTTCTAGGTCAATTATTACAAATCTGAAAACATTCAGATTCTGTTCATCCACAAATACTTTTTTCTTTGTGCTTGATATGAAATACAACAAGAAATTACGAGTCATATTTTGTATATAGCTTTATTCCCTCCAACTAATCAATACTACACAGAAGTCTGCCTCTATACGAGAGGATGAGCTATTGAGTTTGTGTCCATCTGATAAATGAGAGAGAGGACGTTTAACTGTATCTTCAGGCTCGGGGTGGAGAAATCTCCTTTTAGAAAAACACACACATACACTACACGCATCAATTCACCAAATAAAATGGCACAGTTGCCACTTTATTTGCTTTCTGGCTCAAAGCATCACTCTCCAGCCACTCTAGACAGGGCCCGGGACTAACAACGAGACCCTAAGCAGTTAAAAACAATTGCAGCTGTTTTCACTCTCAAATTTATTCCTCTTCTGTGTGTCTTTCAATTCGACTTCTGCAGGTAGCTCTCTGTTGGAGAGGTGTTTTGTACAGTGGGGCTCTTCTGAAGATGAAAGTGCTATGCAGGACATTGAGAGATTCTGTTCTCGTATTCTGGATCTGGGGATTTTACAGCCCTTCAGTGACTGCATCAGGGAGCCATCCACAGGAAGTGACGTCACAGATAAGCCCACTTTCAATGTATGACCATTCAGTTTTTTCTTGATTTAAGAAGTTCACTCAAAATGTCAAATGCGTTGATCATCTGCCCACTCTGAGGTTATCTAAGATAGAGGCGATTTGTTTTTAATTTAGTCGAATGATAAAGATTTTTTTTTCTGAAATTACAGCTCTCTGATTAAATCTATTTCACTGTGTGTCACTTTTTGAGACTACAGACAAAACTAAATTAATAGCTTAATTAGTTCATTTGTAATTGCTCACATAAACGTCATTATGCATTATTATGAGATTTTTGCACAGACTGATTTTATCTTTTCCAAACATTGCAGTTTATTAACAGGAACCAGAGATATTAATTAAGTCCTGATGTTAATATAAGTTTTACCTGTATGTATTTTCTGGGTTCAAGGTTTCTGCTAAAAATGTTCTTTAAAGGTGCAGTAGGTGATCTGCTATAATTGCTAACTGGTTAGCATAATAACTTGAAACACAGTCCCAGCCCTGTCGCCCAAAGCCACGTCTACTGATACCATGAACACGCACCTTAAAGATGACAGAAAACAGCCCACTAGATCATGTCATGCCTGCTATTTCAGACCGAATTTTCAGAGTAGCATGGTAAACAATATAGGGAGCACATCACAGGTTGAGCGCGTCATTGTTCAAAAATGAACCAATGTGAATGTAAAACCAACTTCACCTCAGTAATGAGAGAACATGTGGTGGTGTGAAGAGACTCCCCTCATGATT
Organism: Danio tinwini; assembly: GCA_903798205.1. Lineage (NCBI taxonomy): Eukaryota > Metazoa > Chordata > Actinopteri > Cypriniformes > Danionidae > Danio > Danio tinwini. The sequence goes on from CAIGQZ010034910.1 coordinate 3,574,836, forward strand.
GTGAAGTGCTTTGGGTGTATGGCCATACATAATAAATACGCTATATAGATATATACATTACATAGTAAAGCAGGCTAGGCAAAGTAGCGCTGTTTACCTATGTTTTGTTGTTAATCAATGCTGTAAAAGATACCTTATGAAACAGAAAATAGTCACATCAATCTTTTGCCAAAGGATTTCAGTGGCTGAACAACACTTCCATGCATATAGCCCATTTATAACACAACACAATCTAGATAAGATACTTTGCGTGACTAAAAGAGTTTTAAAACATAACATATCGGTCTAAAAGAAATACTTCAGCCATGGTGTCATTCTTCCTCCAGCGTGCAAAACTAACTCCAATATTGATTCAGGATTTTAAAAAGTTTGGATTCAGCATTTGTTTTTACCGCTCTCCCTCTCTCGTGTGCAGGTGAACACGCATGCACACACAAAAGGCAGATCTGCGTGAACGGCTGCGCAGATGTACAAATCTACATTTTTTGACAGACAGTTTGGCCTACTTATTGGAATTATAGCATTTGTTGGCCCGACAAATTTTATTTGGATGAACAATTTTTAGTGTTATGCCCCAGAATATAAAAATACATATAAATACATTTAGATAATTTACTTTAATCAATACTATTGGATTGTGAAGAGACTTTCAACCAGCACAACAAAAACTGTTTTAAAAAACAATCACCTACTGCACCTTTAATGTTCTGCTGAAGAGAAAAAAAAGTCACCTACATCTTCTTGACCCACTTAAAGTGATAATGTATAATTTATTAAAAATCACCTCTGGTTTTTCACAGTCTGCCACATGTCTTTTCATACCAAAGGGGTTGTCAAATTGTTTATACTGATTATTATATAATTTTAATAAAACATTTACATTAAGAACATTCATTCATTTTCTTTTTGGCTAAAGGCCGGCTCACACTGTGAGATTTCAGCCGCGATTTTGTCATCTGAGACAAATTTGGGAAATCCTAAAAGATTCCTGAAATCCTGGGCTAAAATCTGTGATCTTTGATCGATGGTTTGACATGTTCGCAGACAGCCACTTGGAGCCGTTTGCGATCAGATTTTCTCTCTGATGAAGTTCTGGTAGTGTCAGAAGATTGCAGCTGATTTCAGTGTGACAACAGCTGAGATGAGCGTCAATCCAACAACCAATAGAAGCTCCGAATTTGATGACGCGATTCATGCGACAATTCAAATGACCATGGGGAAATGTCAAAACAGTTTTTTTCTTCCTGGTTTTATTATTGAAACCCGCTGTGTGCAAAATTGCTGCTACAGATTGTTTACGTTGCTCTGAGGAATCATTTCAGAACGCGAGATAGTGAAAGTGTCGCGGGTGGATGACGTCAAACTCCGGGAGTGTTTTCTTCCGTGTTTGACTGACGTTCAGTCTGACTTTATGATGGCTGAGATCATACAGTGTGACATGAGAGCCATGTTCGTGCAGTCTGACATGCTACAATCGTTCAGGATTATAAAAAATCTCACAGTATGAGCCAGCCTTTAGTCCCTTTATTAATCTGGGGTCGCCACAGCAGAATGTACCGCCAACTTATCTAGCATATGTTTTATGCAGCGAATGCCCTTCCAGCTGCAACTCATCTCTGGGAAACATCCATACACACTTAATCACACACATACACTACAGACAATTTAGCCTACCCAATTCAACTGTATTGCATGTCTTTGGACTGTGGGGGAAACCGGAGCACCCGGAGGAAACCCACGCGAACGCAGGGAGAACATGCTAACTCCACACAGAAACGCCAACTGACCCAGCCGAGGCTCGAACCAGCGGCCTTCTTGCTGTGAAGTGACAGCACTACCTACTGCGCCACTGCGTCGCCCATAAAGAACATTTTAAACTAAATATAATTCCTGCAATGCAATGTGTTCTTCCTGATCATAATTATGATTTTTTATTCTGAAATTATTCAAATCTGAAACCATGCATCGTTTAGTGCAGGTTTTGTCTGTGAACTCAGCACTGAATTGCATTAGGAAGAAACAGAAAAGCTGTTGATGAGTGTTACTAAAACTGTGCCAGATTTCACACATTTTTTATCACTTTGCTGAACAACCTACAGAGTTGATTCTGCCCAAGCAGATGTGAGATGAGCTCAGCAGGGTAACTTTGTGCCATTGTTTGATACAAAGGAAGCAATATATACTGTTTTTATCATCTTGTGCACATCAAAAAAATAGTGAGGACTTCAGATGAAAAAAAAAATCTTTTTATCATGCTAAGCATGTTGGGATTCTCAGTTCAGTGTTGTAATGCAATATATGAATGTACAGCCTGTTTCTGTTTGGCCACCCCATGTGACCTGAACAAAACAAGTCTTTTTTTCCCCTTTGCTCCTCCAGCCAAAGCAGATTTGTGTCTGAACAGATGAACGTTTAACATCGCTTCTGTAACTCTCCCTATCCTCCCCTCTATGTTAATACACACAAACACACACCTCCTAACATGCTTCAGCAGTATGAACACACATTATATGGTCTGTGGATATGTATTTATAGACTACTTTCACAAACATGCATAAATGCTGTGCTTGTGTGTGCTTAAATGGACACATCTGCATGCATAAGCCATCTGACCGGATTACGTAAGATGGGTCACATGGTTTTTGTTGCTGTTCCATCCTTGTGTTTATTTCTGAAGGTAGCAAAGACTGAATTCATTAGCTGTTTTCTAGTCTTTGCAGCTGTCTAGTTGTGTATTTTTACACACACATACTGTATAAATTAATTTCTGTCACCCATCCATATGTAGCACATCATTTGGGATGTTTTACACTATTTGTGCTAGCAAAAACAACATTATAGACTTTAGTTTGACTCGTGTGATTCAGCCCTGTCAGGCTGAAAGCCAAATAATGGCTCTTAATGGCAGTGGAAATTAGACCTCTTCAATTTATTGTGCAAATGAGAATGTAAATGAGGTGGTGTATTATTAATCATCTGCAGATGAAACACACAATTATGCATTAATCACTACATTTGAATAAAGTAAAAATATCTTTCAGTTCTAAAGTATTATTTCAAATACACTTCAGTACACTTCTGTTGATTGACCCTTATTATTTCTCTGAACTTGCCCTTGACCCTTATCTAGCTGGCTGCCATCATTTAATTTCTCGCTTTCCATGTTTTCTGTTCTGTTTTGTTCTGATCTTCACTTTTCAGTTTCTATTTAGACAGTGGATCACAGCTGAGCTCGGATTAAAAATGATCTGTTTACAGCTGGTTCTTTTCTTGTTCTGCATTGAAACATGAGCAATAAACATAACATCAAAAATTGAATTCAAAATTATTATTCTGATAAATAATGTGAAGTATGAGATTAATTTAATATAGAGTTGGCTGGAACTATAAATGGCTGGAAACCAGCCTGGAAATGGCCAAAAGCCCTCTAAAACTAGGCTGGTCGACCAGCTAAAACCAACTAGCTTAGGCTGGTTTAAGCTGGATCTTTCAGCAGGGTTCACATACCCTGCCATAAGTTTGAGTGGAGTTCGCTGTCAGAATGCAGTTGTTCGGCTTGTTGATGATCACCCAGGCCTGTATAATGTTAGCTCCGTCTTTTTTTCCTTCTTTGGCTCAGCAGAACCTCGGTTTTTAGCACTACATAGTTTTGAATCTGGTAATCAGGGAACGTTATTTCTTGCACATGACCACACAGAACACAATTGTTGGCATCCAAACCTTTGTAGGCCTTTAACTTCTCTCTTGTAAAATCCCTTGGAGCTTCAATGAGATTGTATATTTCGGGCAGGATGCTTGGTCATTTCGTCTTATCCAATATCCATTGGGAGGGTGATGTCGCAAATGGACCTGTCAGACGAACGCCACTCACTTTAACGTTAATGTTGTCGAATCACTGTGCTTATTACTGGGTGACAAGCTGATAATATGCTGAAAGCATTATGTAAATATATATAATATGTAATCAATATATCTTATTTCTAAGACAACAACAAACTCTGTACCGCATCGGATGTCATTCCCTTGCTGTAAATGCTAGCTCTCCCGGTTTTTTTCTGCCACCTCCCTGCGTGCGCATCCTGAATGTTTACAAACATGGTAATTGGTCTATTACATTTCACTCTTGCTGAAAGTGACACCTGGTGGCGGAGGTTGAAACCGCATGCTAATATTAGCTAGCCGTCATTTTGTTGTGATGCCTCATGAAGAGAAAGCTTTTTTAAAAAGAAAACAAAATGTTTTAAAAGAGAAAGAAAACAAAGCAAGAAATCTCACTATTAACATTTCATTGTGTGGAAAAGAGCAGATTGGATACTCAAAAAGGGTCTCATAACAAAGTTGTGAGTAAATTAATCTCAATTTCTAAAACCATTCACAATGACCCTGTTGTGATGGCAGAGTATGACTTAATACTGTGATTTCACTGCCTGTGGTTTCAATGAGACATAGAGAGCAGTATTGTTATTATGTGGGATCATTGTCTAGAGACAGATTCATTATTTCATTCGATCATTTGTCACAAACTCTCAGATATGATGTAATAAATGATCTCTTTGTCTATTTACCTATTACTCTGTCTAACCATGTCTGTTGTCTAACTTTTATCTATCTATCTATCTATCTATCTGTCTGTCTGTCTGTCTGTCTGTCTGTCTGTCTGTCTGTCTGTCTGTCTGTCTGTCTGTCTGTCTGTCTGTCTGTCTGTCTGTCT
>CAIGQZ010034910.1:3581664-3593146 GCA_903798205.1 Danio tinwini
TATGTATGTATGTATGTATGTATGTATGTATGTATGTATGTATGTATATGTGTGCAATTCCAGCAATATGCATGCGACATTTGCAGTAAAAACTCAAAACATAAATTCACATAGAAAGTAAGTTAACATTATATTGAACCATCTGTTTATATTTTTCAAAACAACTAACCACAGAGTTATGGGATCAGAAAAAGATCAATCTGTAAGCATTTTTTATACTTTGAATGAGGAAAATAAACATGCATTATGGATGTGACAAAAAAAGATTTGTGAGTTTACAGTCTACAACATACTTTGTAGAAATTCTGTCAATTAAACTGCACAACCCAAAAGTAACAAACAATGCTAATCAAACAGGTACGAGTCGGCTCACTAAAGAACAAACATGATTGATTTTATTTTATTTTATATTTTTGCATTTATAAGGTAAAAGTGTTGTTATGGATTTGACACTTTTCCGTTATGGATGTGAAAGCTGTGAAATTCCCACTTGTGGGATTTTGGCAAATTAAATATAATAGTTTTAAACACTGACAGATACATTTATGAGTTTTAATAGTAGTAAGTACTGTAAAATACTTGCTTACACAAAAAAAGTAGAAACGGTTTCTCTATTTTGGTGAAAACGTAAATTTTTTTCATGGCAAGGTTGACATTTGCATGCAATTGCTTATATATATATATATTAATTAATTGCACTGAATAATTCTATTACCATATTTGTAAAAGCATTATGTACTCAAACATAAATTTGGTTTTGTCTACTGTCCCTTTATGACTATGTTAGTTTGTGTAAACTCTCAACTAATTTTAAACACCCTTCTGCTGCTCATAATGTTTTTAACACCTCAGAAGCCATACTTGTCTTTAGAGTTGCTACGAGACCCTTTGTAAACAGCATCCTAACAGCATCTTATCCAGATCTAAACATCTGTCCAACAGACACAGTGGCTGCCGTTGCATTTTAAGATTCACCGTGTTTGAGTTCTGAAATGATAAATGACTGCTCACATTCCAGTGTTCAAAGCACACACGCAGCACCTTATGTTACAGTTTATCACTCATGTTTCTGGTCGGAATATTCTTTAATGGGGTTTTGTTGCAGTTCGCCCACTAGTGGTTAAATATGTCTTGTTTAATGTAATAATTTGCAATAACTACAGCAAAATATAGTAGATTATGCCTGGTACATATATGACCATATCAAATTGCTTGAAGGAACTTTGTTGGCTACTAATCAATCTAGAATTCTTGAGGCCTGGAGGTCTGGAGCCACAATTTTCCAAACCTCCCTGACAGTGGAAGAAGATTTTGTGAATGAAAGCGTCTCCCCAAACCCCATGTCAATCTGACAGGGCCCAACATGTAACCAGACTCCATGTGTGTGATATGTTCTCCGTTCTCCCCCAACCCTTCTCACAGACCCACACAAGCTCTTTGAAGCCGTTTGAAGCTGTGTAATAGAAAGGCAAAAACCCTTCCCTCCTCATTCCCAGAGACTCTGCGGCTCAATTTTTAGGAGTCCTCAGAGACGACTTCTGGAGTCTAGACTTGTTGGACTCCCTTGACCCTCGCTGCCAGATTGTATGTGTGCGTGACGAAGTTCGCCTTTGTGTGTTTATTACCATGTTTTTGTGTTTGCCAAGTGCATCCCTTGTGTGTCGATTTTAGCACGTCTGGCTGTGGCGGTTCATTCATTTCCCTTGGTTCACTTTCTTGCCTTCATCCAGGAAGCACTGCTATGTTTTCCTGATCAGCCAAAGTGCTTTTATTGACTTGTGGGACGCCGCATGCGTGCCTGGTCTGTGTTATTAAGAAACACAGCCCCTTACTCACAAGCACACACTCACTCATACCATTCCTCAGAAAACAGAGTCTCGGAGGAGAAACTAACATCCGCTAAAACAAGGCACTAACTCATGCTAGTACGATTGCATGTGACAGGAGGTGTCTGTGTTTTTCATTCCATGCTGCTGTTTCTTTTTAAAGATGTGAAGACTCTCTTTTCTGTATCCTGCTCTCCACAGGATGGATCCACGGGGCAATCTGAAAGTGTTCTGGAAGGGTCTTCTATTTCCATTCAGGAGCTAGAGCAAACAATTAAAGAGTTACTTGAGAAAATATCAGAAATAGAAAAAGACAATCATGCTGTAGATGGAAAACTTGGAAGGAAGGATCGAGAAGTGGCTGGTTTAAATCAAACCATCAAACAGACTAAAGTAAACGGACAACGTGTTCTGCATCATGTGAAAGCCATTCAGACCTCGCCTGTCGAGGAAGCCTTCAAATTTCCAGTGCCTTTATCAAACCAATCACAGACTCCCAAATTTAGTGACAGTGCCACTTCACCATTGGGACTACCCTATACCTGTAGCTGCCAAAGAACCACTTCTCAACCACTATCAACCTCACTACCCCCTCAGCTCCCTCCTCCGCCACCACTCCCAGGTATGACTCCACCAAAGCCTGCAGGTATGATCCCACCTCCCCCTCCACTGCCAGGTTTTGTTCCACCACCTCCATTTGTGGGCAAAGCTCCACCCCCTCCTCCACTCCCAGGCATGGCCCCACCTCCTCCACCTCCACTCCCTGGCATGACCCCACCCCCTCCTCCCCCTCCTCCGGGCTGTGGACCTCCACCACCCCCTCTTCCACCTGGAATTGGACCACCACCACCCTTCATGGGTTTGGGGCTTCCAGGCATGGCTCAGGAGTCTGTCCCCCTGAAGGCTGTCGTTGAGCCTCCACGACCAATGAAACCACTCTACTGGACCCGGATTCAGCTACATGCCAAAAAGTAATCACATGCCTTGTCAATTGAACACAATATGCATTTGCTGTGTGTATGCTGACTTTTTGTGTTTCACCTTGACTATGAACACACTGACAGCAGATAAATCAACTGATGTTTTATGTTCCTCCTTTATAGGGATGCCAAAAGTGCTTTGGTGTGGGAGAATGTTCAAGAGCCATCGGTAGACTTTGACGAATTTGTGGAACTGTTTGCCAAAAGTGCAGTCAAGGAAAAGAAGAAACCCATCTCAGATACAATAACTAAATCGAAGGCCAAACAGGTAAAATGACCTTACTGCCCCCACATTAGCAACTTTTTCACTTACAGGTCCAAGTGGGGCAAATAGTATCGGACCTCAGGCAACTTGGCCTAAATTATGCTGGGTTTCCATTGTCAGGTCATACTTAACAGACCTTCCTGAATTAGCATCATTATATTTCACAAGTAAGGGTAAAAAAATCAAAACAAATATGCACCTGTAGAAATTAACATTTGGTCTACAGTCTTATTAGACTCTAGTATCATGATACTGTGGTTCTCTGCATGGTGTTTAAATGTGTTTTGAGATCAAGTCAATTTATATATCCTAAATATTTTAAATGTTGATATTAGTTGCTAGACCAGTGGTCTCAAACTCAATTCCTGGAGGGCCACAGCTCTACAGATTTTGGCTACAATCACCTTCAAATCACACCTGCTTAATAGTCTCTAGGCATCTTGAACATCTTGATTAGTTGGATCAGCTGTGTTTGATTAGGGTTGGAGCAAACCTGTGCAGAGCTACAACCCTCCAGGAATTGAGTTTGAGATCCATGTGCTAGACTGATATAAAAACATGGAAAATGTCCAGTGCTGCTGACCATGTTATGACTCAGACTTTTGTTCATGACTACTTCAGAAGCCCTACAGTAGCTGACCTGCTTTAACTCAAGCTATTTAGCAGGCCAAAAAACCCTGGTTATTGACTTGAGGAAGGCCCAACAATACCCGATCAACCCCGGAAGTAACAGTGAAAACGCAACTGGCCTTGGCACACACTAGCGTGCACACTTTTGGCCCGACAGTGGAAACGTAGCTAGTTCAACATTTCTTTAAGTGGGACATTAATTGGGCCCAACTATTAGGTCAGGCCATACCTCTTTTCCACTGAAATAGTTTGTGTTCTGGAGCCATAACCCATTCTTGGCCAGTTCTGTGCAGAGGTTGTGCAGGCAGTCCAAAACCTTTGTTTCCCTTTTCACACAGTACCAGGAGTGATTCTTACATACAAGCAACTCTCAAATCCTGTAAATTGACAGCAGCTGAAATCTCACACTTACCTGCAATCTTGAATGCTGACCTCTCTAATGCATAGATTTATATATTTAGACATACTGAGCAATGTAGTGTAAAGTTATTGGATTTCTTAACAAGCATTTTAGTATTTCTCAGTCTCCCACTCAATTCGAGACTAGTTTTATGGTGCAACAATTTAATAGGCCCATTTCATGTGGTAGAAACACATGGAACGAGAATTGATACTGGCCTGGAACTCACACCTAAATCATGCTGGTGGAAAAATGCTAATATCGAACCCAATTAGCCCTCTCTCTCCTTCATCTCACCTCCCGGGACAACATTCCCGGTTGTCTGCCCCTGAAGAAGCTCTACCCACACCCCACCTCACCACACAGAAAACCATTAACACTGATTTCACACGCACAGCTTGTGAATCAGAGCTCACAGACATTCAGTAAATGTTATAAGCTCTACTTAATGTTCCCTCAACCAAAGTGTGACTGAGAGACTCTTTGATAAGGCTGTTTACCATCAGAAACAACCCAGGCATCTACCACATCTGAAGCTAATCTCCCTCTCTCTCTTCCTCTCTGGTAGTGGTGTGAAAATTAGTCACTGGTGTGGCTCCTTCTTTTGGAACTGATTTCTGATAACACTGTGCATTTCTACACAACAAGCACATTACAAAGTGCATCACAATGTATTAAGCGCTAATTTTCTATGTATCAGATTTAAATACTTCATGTTGTAATCAAGAAGATAATATACACTGGGCTTAGTAAGGACATGAATATACAAACCCACCTCAATCTACCATTCAGAAGTTTTGAGTCAGTTTTGAGTCATTTGCAGTAAATTAATCATAACTTTTATATCAAAGAATCATAACATGTATGATGGTTTCTACACAAAAAATCCAACTTCTTTCTAAAACAAACACACACAAAATCGTTAAGTCAGTCTAAAACAAGTATAGCACGCCAAAGGTTTGAACATTTTTGTATGTATTGATTCATGTGTGGTCCGTGCTGGTCACTGGTTCGAGGCCTAGCTGGGCCAGTTGGCATATTTGTGGGTTTTCTCTGGGTGCTCCGGTTTCTCCCACAGTCCAAAGACATTCGGTATAGGTTGGCCATAGTGTGTGTATGAGTGCGTGTGTGAATGTGTGAGTATAAGGGTACACTCAAACTATGCTATCTGAATCGTGCCCAGGCGTGTTTTCTGGTTCTTTGGACAAGTGTGAGTGCTCTGAATCAGGCCCTGGCGCGGTTCAGTTGGCCGACCCTGGCACAGTTGGAAGAGGTGTGCCAGAGCGCGGCTCGGTTGGGCTTTGGCGAGGTATGCTTACAGCGTGAGTGCAAAGCACGTCTGAGCCCGAGACTGAAGACGCAACGTCACTTTTAAGGGCTATTTCATAAGGATTTATTAATCATTCTTACTTTTCAATGAACGCAAACTGTCAAAGTTTATTAAAGACACAAACCTTTCACTGCACGTCAGCTACACCTTCAGCAAACCTCCTAATACCTGCAGCACGATGATTTTTAGGATAATTAATGAGCGTCAAAAGTTGTGGATCTGTTCGGCAAAATATTTGAATGCGTGTCACTGCATCTCAAACGACTAAAATGATATAACTAAAGCAATCTCCACTGTGCTGAGCAAGAGCGCATTTCTTCATGTTAACCTGAACAGTCGCATCATTGATGACAGAAGCGTGGTCCAGCTCGGAAGGCAAAACTCAATGTGAGTGCAGGCCATCGGGGGAGAGGGGAGGGGGACAATCGCACTTCGTCATGGTTCAAGGCAACTGTACCTAGTGTGAGTACGCCCTAAGTGTTTCCCAGTACTGGGATGCGGCTGGAAGGGCATCCGCTGCATAAAACAAATGCCGGAATAGTTGCCGATTTATTTTGCTGTGGTGACCCCTGATAAATAAGGGACTAAGCCGAAAGAAAATGAGCGAATGAATGACATACAGTATGTGTATGTATCATGTTTACCACATTTGTGTGGTAACTAAACGTCTAACTGAAATAATTTGGTGTTTCATATGGTAATACTAATTCATTTGAAATTCATAAACTGTATCAGAGCGGCGCGGTAGCACAGTGGGAAGTGCTGTCGCCTCACAGCAAGAAGGTCGCTGGTTCGAGCCTCGGCTGAGTCAGTTGGCATTTCTGTGTGGAGTTTGCATGTTCTCTCGGTGTTGGCGTGGGTTTCCTCCTGGTACTCCGGTTTCCCCCACAGTCCAAAGACGTGCTATACAGTAGGTGACTTGGGTAAGCTAAATTGTCTGTAGTGTAAGTGTGTGAGTGTTTCCCAGTGATGGGTTGCAGCTGGAAGGGCATCCGCTGCATAAAACATATGCTGGTTAAGTTGGCAGTTCATTCCGCTGTGGTGATCACTGATTAATAAAGGGACTAAGCCGAAAAAGAAAACGAATGAAGGAATAAAAACTATCATTTTATCACTCTATGGTACTTCTAAGAATACAGTAGTAATATTTTTCTGGATGCTTTTGTACTGTATTTTTGTGAATATATCTTATGATTTCCATATGTTTTTTTGAAGTACCTTACAAATTTATTATCAGAATTCTATGGTATCACCTTCCATACATTAGTACTATACTGTTTATGTGGCATTATTAAAATACTGCAACTACTACAGTAGTAGTAATATATAAAGGGGGTAAACAAGGTTTTAGTTTGAACACATTTTGAGAATACACAGTGGTATTGTCTACAAATAGGATAATAGGATAGATAACCAACTAAATGTTTTATGTAAATGTTAAAAAAATTGTAGTGTATTAAAAGTATTTTCTCTCTCTCTCTCTCTCTCTCTCTCTCTCTCTCTCTCTCTCTATTTCTGTGGTCTGTAAGATCTGAGGAATGGGAGGGGGGTCTGTATTGAGTTAAAACCCACAGCCCTCAAACCACCAGCCAACCCAGCGACTCCAGTCAGCCTAGTGTGGTCATGCCACACTTTGTGTGTGTGTAAGAGAAAGAGAGAGTGGGTGGGTGTGTGTGCATTAGATAACCTATTCAGAACAATCGCTTTAGGCCTACCATTAGAGTTAGCACATATCACTCAAAATTACTATGTTAATATAATAAATCGCCCCTATTAATGCACCTTTCACATGAATTAGATATATAAATTAAAATCAACTGCCCTGCGCTACATTTGCGCCCACATAATCATGTTAATTTTATGAATCATATTCATTTTACAGCCCATTGCTTTGGCAGGAGTTATCTGGTCCTTTAGCTGGTAGTTATTGTATGACCGCCAAACCGCTGTCCTCCCTCATACAGCAGAGTTCATGCTTCCCACCAAGACTATACTGTATGCTGAAGTATGGAATCAATTCTCATTGGTTGGTAAGCGTCTGGTTTGAGATGCAGTTCATCACAGGCATGAGTGTGTTTCCCACATCATTAACGTAGCACACCACTCTGCAGTCGCGCTGTGTTTAGTGGTTGCAAGCCCTGTGGAGATAATGAGAGCCAGCAGCTTTCTGATGATCACACTGGGCCGCCATCACACTCTTTCAAGTGTGGCCTGTTCTCGAAGGTTTTCATGGCTGCAAATTCTTTCCAGCAATCAGAATTAGCATGTTGTTAATGGGCGGTCTTGAGTAAAGATGGCACTTGTTGTGTGTTTGAGAATGGCCTGAAGATAGTCACCTACAGAGAACTCGTGGAGGGCAAAGCTTGAGGAATGTTTTGTCTTTGTATCAAAAAAAGTAGAAAACATATACACATATACATGCATACATACAGCAAGGGAGACAGTACTTGAATCAACAAACAATACAGTATGTCTTAATTGTTTTAGGAATATTTAATGCAGGAAAACATATTTTGCCTTCAATTTTATTTTGGCCTATATTCTTTTTTTTTAACAAAATATAAACAACGAAACAGCTGATTTACAAGGTTTATGCAATTATTAATGAAGGAAATCCACAATTTGAATCCTTTATGCATGGTCTTGCAATACAAAATGAAGCACTCAATTGAATAGCCTCACAGACCGCACCGGTGTCCAGACTTTGAGAAGCCCTTCATTACCAGATACTTCTTCACATCTGCCCAGTGTTACTATCTTTTTCGGTCTAGGGATGCGACCGCAACAGAAAATAAATGATTGGTGATGGTTGATGTGCAACAGCTGGGAAAAGAGGGCTTATCTCCGCAAACAAAATGACTAGACTTAAACAAGGTGAAATCAAGAAAAAAAAGAGAAGTCTATTTACATAATCAAAATATAACAAAGAAAACAGGGTATTAATTTAGAAGGGGGCAAGGCCAAAACAAAAATCAAGCTAACTCCTAATATAAATATCTTGCTGATCTGAAATAAAAAGAGAAACAAAAATACATTAACATAAACTAACGCCCTTTACTGACATAAACAGGAGAAAACTGATACAAAACGGCACCCACCTTCCTACTTAACCCTCAAAATAAAGATAAACAAACAAAACCACCAAACTCACTTCTCTTTGGCTGAATTATTAGATGTTAACAAGAAGATCACTGAAAGTAGAAGTCTGACCTAAATAGCTTTAACACACAGGAGCTATTTAAGGTGAATCAAAAGCTCTCACAAACAACGGGTCTGTTATGGAGAGAAAAGCTCAGCCACTGCACAATCTAGCCACCACCAACACTGGTTTGAAAGGCAGCTCAGCTTAAATACTCTCTCTCCTCTCCTTACAGCCAATCACTGGAAAGATCCAATGATTACAACCAGGTGGACCCAGTTATCCGCAGGGGGAGAGAGAGGAAAAACACAAAGCACATTGCACACAGCAAAAGATACGTCTCAGGATGTAACACCCGGCTCCAAGCAAACTATGGGCTCCATCCTCCTTGTGCCTCGTTTTTGTAAACAGATAGCAAAGGGGCAAACAATGGTTCCTCTCGTTTCTCTGCATTTTATCAAAGAAGCGATCCTGTTATGTAGTCTGCTCAGTGTTCAGATGTAGAGGCTCACAGGTACTCTTATACAGGATCCCAGCATCAGAAGAGGCAACAGCGAAATGTATTAGCTTTTATAAATGAAGTAAATAAATACATAAATAAATACTTGCTTGTATGTGCACACATTCTTTGCTAGACTGCTTTACAACCTTGGTCTGCACAAAACTGGGCTCATATCAAAATTGCATTAAAAAATTTAGCTGGGCCTTTAATTTGTCTGAAAGGTGCCAGCAATTTTTTATGTGTAATTTGTGTTTGTTTGGTTTGGTTATTGTTATCAAACTCCATCTTCAGTTCACTCATGTTTAGAATCAGATCATCATGCTTTATGTGCAGAGCTGTGTGTGTCAGTGTGCTGTTGTTGGTTTATGCACTAACCAGCTCAGAAACTGAAGTTGAGCATTAGTTAAATACATCAGTGTCTCTTTTCAAAACAATAGATGTTTGTTTGAATAAATTTTACATTGATAATAGTGGGCTGCAATGTCAAGCAATGATGGCTTAGCGCAATCTTACATTTTGACATCCTAATGTGGAAACAGCTTCAAATACTCCATGTCATGCTGCACCCGCATCGAAAGTTATCACTCGATTGAATCCATCCACATGGTTAATCAGCTATACTAATGGAGAAGACTCCATATCCAGACCTGTTTTTTTTTTTACATTACTGTGACGGTTGGTTTTAGGGTTGGGGTAGGGGTGGACGTTATTCATTCATTCATTCATTCATTCATTCATTCATTCATTCATTCATTCATTAATTCAATCATTCATTTTGTTTTCGGCTTAGTCCCTTTATTATTCTGGGGTTTTTACAGCGGAACAAACCGGCAACTTATCCAGCATATGTTTTTATGCAGTGGATGCCCTTCCAGCCACAACCCATCACTGGGAAACATCCACACACACCCATTCACACACCTATACTACGGACAATTTAGCCTTTCCAATTCACCTATACCACATGTTTTTGGACTATAGGGGAAACCGGAGCACCCTACTGGCCCATATCTATCAGCTGATAACCACTCATAAGTCCCCTTCAATCGAGTGATAACATTCGAATCAGCTGTCATACAGATAAGATTTAGCAGAAGCTGAATTTGGGTATCCGATGTCACCTTTAGGATGTGTTTTTGCACTGCAGAAACGCCAACTGGGAGTTTTTTCTGTTATTGTCAATGGAAATACAGCATTTTTTAAATGCCAACAGTGTTTCCAGGCACTGAGCATGCATTTTACACTCAGTGCTGAGTGTTTTTAAATGCTTTGATACCTGGAGAAGTGCTCACAGATGTTTTTAGAACAGCACTCGCATTTCTGGAGCACAAAAAATGCTTCGGTGGACACGCACCCTTAATTACAGGCTATGGATGAAGATGAATACTGAATATGGCCTGAAGGTACTCACCTACATAGAACTAGTAGAGGGCAAAGCTTGAGGAATGTTTTGCCTGTAAAAAACATATTAGTGAAAATAAATACAGAAAATAAGAGACATACTTTGAATCCAAGGACAACTCAGACTTGTTTAGAAATGCCAGATTTGAAGAGGCTGTCAGAAAGTGTAATAATCTAACCCTGTTTAATTTAACCAGACAGGTCTGTCATTTGCATAATGACTGTGGTGTTCTTTTGCAGTGCCAGAAATTGGAGAAAGTAAAGTTATTTTGATATATGTGGATGCTATGCATGAAAGAATGAGAGAAGAAGACCTCTCTGTAGTACCATATGAGGAAACAGTCATAAATACGCATACTTTGGTTTTGTTTTTGGCTTCCTTATTAGGCCAAAGTACCTCTGCATGCTATTCAATTTATGAGGGCAGCCAGATGAAGTACTGTGTTTATGTATTTTTGTCACCAGCAATAATATTCAGGGTAAACCTTTGCTTTTAAATAACTGTATGTTTACTGCAGTCACAAAATATGCTCTCTTTCTTTCTCTTCAGGTAGTTAAGCTGCTGAGTAACAAACGTTCTCAGGCGGTGGGGATTCTGATGTCCAGTCTTCATTTAGATATGAAAGACATTCAGAATGGTGAGCAACTCAAAGATTTGTTCTTAACACTCATTATGCCCATTTGCAGTGTTGTGTGTGTATGTGTACATACTAGTCTGTTGAGAAAAATATGCAAACATATTTCTGAAAAAAGAAATGGCAAATTATTAATAGTGTCTTTGGAGCATGTTCAAGAGCAGTGAAACAGTTTATGGGTCATGGACGAAAAGGTTTTCAAGCATCAGAACAGTAAGGCCCAATCCCAATTCTTCCCCTTAGCCCTTCCCCTTACCCCTACTCCTCGTTTTGCGCGTTCATGTGAAGGGGTAGGGGTGTCCCAATTCTCTTTTATCTTGAAGATGTAGGGCTAAGGGGAAGAGTCCCATAACATTCTGACACTCGAAGACACT
>CAIGQZ010034910.1:3593156-3605502 GCA_903798205.1 Danio tinwini
AGGGCTAAGGGGAAGAGTCCCATAACATTCTGACACTCGAAGACACTCGAATACCCTATCAGAAAAGTCTAGTGGCTGACAATGAGCTTTTTACAGTGTCTGCTAAAATATTAATGTTGCTTCTTGTGTTTACATAGATGAATATGGCCAGGGTGTAAATGCACAGTATTGTTATGATCTTATTGTTACATTAGCTCATAATGATAACATAATATATGCCTTCAGTGATTTCCTGAAGATAAACACCAAAAAATAACACAACTGGAATAACTACAGCAGTCGCAATCGTCTAATCTTATATGAAGCAAGAGATCTCGATGACATATGATGATGTGTGCAGGTGCTGTAGTGGTGTCCCATTTCTTAGGGGTACATTTTGAAGCCCTTCCCAGTCACACTCTGTTTCAAGGGCCATAGGAAGGGGAAGGCGTAGGGGTACAAAAATAGAATTGGGATTGGGCCTAAATCTGTAATAGAAATTTACGTTTTCTTTGAGCCATTGGAATGTGTTTAGATTAATTTGTCTTATTCTATGCAAATAACATCTAGCATTCATTTGAACATTTTGTAGTAGTAATATTTACTCTTTAGAAAAATATATTATAGTATAAATGTACAATAAGCTAAATATAAAAATTCAGGTTCCAAATAAGGTTTAAAAAATGTTATAGTGATTTCAGAAAATAATCATTTTGGTTTATTTAAAAAAAAATGTATAAAAGGAACCTATTTCTTAACTTGAGGAACATTTTTAAACATCTGAAGCAGGGTTTCTCAAACCATTCCCCTAAAATAACAATGTTAGTGACTCGCGAACCTCACGTTCCTCTGAGGGGGTTATAAAATATACAAATGCTGCATACGCATCAATATCATGTTAACTATATAAACATGAGCATAATCACAACACAAAAAAAGTTCTGCAGGCTATAATTTATATATTAGTTTATTCATTTGTTTACTTTAAAGGGCCATGAAACCCCCTGTCTCAGCAGGCTGTTTTCACACCTCTAGAAAAAGTCAGGAAAAGTGGGCGTGTCCAGCTTCGTTTAGGTGGGAGTGTCGGGGGAGGGAAAGAGGGAAGGATTTGCAAATTTGGGAGTTTCCGTTTGGGCACGCGCGAGGCAAAACAAACACAGACGCAGGGGGAAAAGACAGTGACTGTGTTTACATGGACATCAGTAAACAAATTGCTTGCCAAATTATTAATTTGTCGACTTTAACTGCACTTTGGCACTTTCACTTTTTATTTAGGAACATTTCCTGCATGTTGCCTGTGACAAACAACATATTGTATGCGAGGAACTGCTAATCCAATGTTTGTTACCGCATGGCGAATGGGAGAAAACAAATCCTCCTCATCTCTCGGTAACTTAGATGACTTGGTAGGTAGCATCAGAAAACCGTGTGTGTATAAAATATCCTGTTACAAAATGCGGCGAAAATCCTGCACGGCGGGAATATTTTGATCATGTTTACATTCGGAGAGCAGCATTTACAGCGGATCTTTCAGTCTATAATATTGTACTATACTATAGCAGTGACATTAACATACTGTAAACTTACTAACTAAATCATTTTGACTATAGTATGTCTTTAAAAACTGAAAGAGCACTGCTGACAATACAAACTAACTTTGCCATCTGAATGAACAAAGAACTGATCGCACACTTACCTAATCTGTAGAGACAGGACAGTCACTCTGGAACTGTGTCTTTTTTAAAAAAGGAGACAAGCAGCAACTCCAGATTTCATCATTTCTAGATGCGAAAATCTCTCGGGTAAAAATGTTCCTTGCAAATGCATTTCTGTCACGTGTCGCGTGCACTGTAATCCACATGAATCCAGCAGCACTCTCACAGCGGGAAAATAAAAACAAAACTGTGTCTTTTTTTTAAAAGGAGACGAGCAGCAAATCCGGATTTCATCATTTCTAGATGTGAAAAGCTCTCGGATAAAAATGTTCCTTACAAACGCATTTCTGTCGCGTATCGTGTTGCGTGTCGCGTATCGCGTTATCCACATGAGTCCAGCAGCGCTCTCACAGCGGGAAAATTAAAACAAAACCTTCGTTGCAGCACATTAATAAACACAACGCACTAACTGACGACCAGTGTCTCCAAATTCTCGTTCTTTCACTTGTTTTGGCAACATAGCGTGGCGTCTCTCTGTCGTCTGAACACTGTAACAGGTCAAACAGTCTCCGAAGCTATCGTGCATATGTTGCACGTCATACACAATAGAGCGCGCTGATTGGTTTGAACATAGTCTTTCTCATGAATTAATGCCGCACCCTCAGAGACGTCATGATGTACTGCCAGGTACAGACAGTCAATCTCCACTCTGGATTTACACGCAAGTATCTCATGGCTGTGACGCAGCTTCAAAAATTTGTTTCAAACCGGAAGAGTGAATTTGCTCAAAATAATGCAAAAACAAATTTTCACTTTTTAGTGCAATATATGTGTCCTAATAGTGTTTATAGCAGCGTGGGACAAATATATATGTCTGTCAACAGCTCAAAAAATGTGTTTTGGAGTTTTGTGACCATTTAATATTAACCTCACACAATGAGACTGGTCGGCACAATGTTTTCAGCACGTCTATTCTTGGTTTATTTTTGGAGATTATCCTCAATGTTCAGTTGTGGCCTGTATTCATTTTTACTGTATTTGATTGCCACAAAGGTGTCAGAAAGTTTAGCCTTTTGCTCTAAAATCAATCTGCAGCAGTTGATGCTATTGCTGTGTTGTTAATCTAAAACACACAATTCTATGAAAAAAAAATTAAAAGGCTGATAGTGTTGTTGCTTTTTTATGTAACTATTAACTACTATTTTTATCTTTTGTGGGTTATGGATAAAATATGGTAATTCTAATAGTTTAATTAAATTTATTTATTATTGTCCCGCGACCCCCACTTTGGGAACCACTGGCAGATTAGAAAATAATTTATAGATTATTTAGATTATCCATAGATTTAAAAAGTTGCATTGATGTTAAAGTTTCTTCTTAGAACCATCAATGGCAAAAATAACTTTTATTTTTAAGTGTGTAGTTACTCACTTACAAGGACAGTCACTGGCAGAGCAGTGTAATTGAAGTAAAAACCACCAACATGCAGACAATTTTTCAATGCCACTTCTACATACTGTATATTCATTCATTCATTTATTCATTTTCCTTCGGCTTAGTCCCTTATTTAATAAGAGGTCACCACAGTGGAATAAACTGCATATGTTTTATGCAGGGGATGCCCTTCCAGCCGCAATCCAGTACTGAGAAACACCCATACACTCTTGCATTCGCAAATGCACTCATACACATTTGTTTACCCAATTCACCTATACCGCATGTCTTTGGACTGTGGGGGAAACCGGAGCACCCAGAAGAAACCCAAGTGAACACAGGTAGAACATGCAAACTCCACACAGAAATGCCAACTGGCCCAGTTGGGACTCAAACCAGCGACCTTCTTGCTGTAAGGTAACAGAGCTAACCACTGAGCCACCGTGCTGCCAACTTCTACAGTACATATACTACATTTTAATGAAAAATATTATTTATTGAACAGTAATACTTGATAATAAACAAAAACAACCATGAGTGTTGCTAAGTAGTTCAGTCAAATGTACAGCACCAATAAAACACATACGATTCTGCTGAGCCTCCTGTCAGCAAGTGCATTTTTTAAGGCAGGAAATATGATGTCACAGCCAATTAAGACTCATTGTTCGCTGCTGTTTATACAGTGACTGATTGTGTTTGAAAGCTGGAGGGAAAAGGGTCCGTAGCGTTTCAGGGTTCAAGAGTATGTTTACACTGATTATCTTAATGGACATGATGATTGTAGGAGAATCATCTTTCTTATTCTGTTCTTTCCTTTTACTGTACTTACTTTTTAATCTGTTTTTGCACAAACCCTCAATTTCCAGAAGACATTTCCTCATCTGTCTCTGAGATCTGTTTTCTCTCTAATTTGTCTCTCTCTCTATCCCTCTTACTGCTGTCATCACTTTATTTGCTCAATCATCCTTTTGAATTGACTTTCAAGGAAATAATGCAGTTTCTTCTCATCATTGATTTTGGGAATGCTAATTCTGTCTTTCAGCACCCAAAACTATCCAGAACTCTTGATTGTGGATATGTATGTGCATGTATGTGTGTGTGGGCTTTTTTTAGTGGAGCACCTGAAACTATTAATTGGTAAAAGTAGGAAAAAGTATCAGTAAGGATGATTGTTTCCACATATCTTCAAATTGTCTCCAAAGATATTTTGTTCCTTTATCATGCAGATATCTCAGATTACCTGTGCATTAAATTTTTTTGATAAAATGTTCTTCTTAGCAGCATGGTGGCTCAGTGGTTAGCACTGTTGCCTTACAGCAAGAAGATTGCTGGTTCGAGTACCGGCTAGTTGCTATTTCTGTGTAGAGTTTGCATGTTCTCCCTGTGTTGGCGTTGGTTTCCTCCGGGTGCTCCGGTTTCCAGGCGAACTGAATAAACAACTGACCGTAGTGTATGAGTGTGTTTCCCAGTACTGGATTGCAGCTAAAAGGCCATCCGCTGTGTATAACATATGCCATAGTTGCCGGTTTATTCCACTTTGGCGACCACTGATAAATAAGGTAGTAAGGCAAGGAAAATGATTCTTAATATAACACTTAGTATAATACTTAAAAATAAATAAATCTTTGTGCAAGATACATAAATATGCCAGTAGGTTGCGACAGTTTATATAATTTATATATTTTTTTATGAATCCATTTTTATTTTATAAATAAAGGATAGTTTACCCAAAAGAAGAAAATTCTGACATCTTTTACTCACAAACATGTTTGATTTTCTATTTTCTGTTGCACGCAAATAAGTAATTTAGAAACATTTTCAGAGTTTGAATTATATAGGGTTTGTATTTTCTACTATGGATACCAATGACTGGTTTTCAGCATTCTTCAAAATATATTATTTTGAGTTCAACAGGAAAGGAGAAACTCATAAAGGTTTGAAACCTCTTGAGGGTGAGTAAATAGTGAGTACTTTTTTTTCAGCATGCTGATTCATTCAAGAGCAAAATAAGTCTTTATGCACTGTTAAATAAAATGCTGATCAATTTGTGTTGGGACAACACAAAGAAATTAAGTTAGCTTATTACTTATAAAGTGAACATAAAACAATTAAGTTGTCCCAAAAAAATATTTTACTGTAATTTACTGTAAAATGTTTCAGCTCATTTTACAGTAAATAAATAATTTGAACAAACAGCAAACAAAAGTTATTGAGTGTGAGTGAATCAGTGAGTTCATTTACATGGACACCAATCAAATTTTTTATATGATTAAGACAATACTCTGATTAAGAGTCTACCAAGTAAACAACAATTTTTGATTAATTTAATCTGATTAAGGTCATAATCGGACTAATCAGAAATCGAATTAAGACGTGGAGTATGCCGATTTTAGTCGCATTATTGAAATGCAGTATAAACATGTAAACACTACAATCACACTATTACCATCATGTAGAATTTTTGCCGCATTTTGTGACAGAATAGTCTACAGTATAAACACACGGCTGTTTGACACTATTTTCTGCACCTACTGAGTCAGTGAAGGACCACAGACACCCGCATCGCTAAATGCAGAGGTTTTTTTCCCGTATGGTGCGCAGTATTGCATTAAAACAACACTCTTCCAGCAGTTCATACTCACATCCAATGTCTCGTTTGTCACAGGGAACATGCATGAAATGTTCCTGAGTGAAAGTGAAAGTGCCAAACTGCAGTTGAAGTCAACAAATTAAAAATGAAACACCCGAAACTACATGACACTTCGGAGGAAACTTGGATAGTGTGGTGACACAATGACGTTAATCAATCTATCTGCTATAACATGTAAAGCGGGATCATGTAAACAACTTAATCATATTATTGTCTTATTTGGATTAAGCCCAATAATTTGATTACTGATGTCCATGTAAACGTAGTCAATTACTCAAGCAATTCATTGATGTATTCAGGAATACCACTGCTGTGGATTGTTTGGATAAAAACAATGGACAGGACTATAAAAATGGAGCATTCAGAGCACAAACAGATCCCTGTCTGGCTACTTTTTTTAGCACTGGCTGGATAGCTGTATTCTTAGCAGTGTATTTTTAGCAATGTGTGTTCATTTAAGTCATTCATTGGTTAATAGGCAGCAGGCAAGCTGAGTTCTGTTTTCTTTCAGTAACTTTTTTTTAATGCATAATTTCCCTCCAGTCTAATCCACTGCAACAACAATCCTTTGTTTAATTCTATTTTTCTTTCTTCGTTTTAATGAATCAGCAAGGCTGGATGCTGTTTTAAAAAAACCACATCACATTATGTGAACGGATACCTAATATTATACACACGCACACATCCTCAGTAAGTCTTTAAACTGGCGGCATTCACAGAAATTTTTACTGGCTCTTGGAGAATTTATGGGCACAGTCCCCATCTATTATGCAGCTCAGTACCCACAATTCAACACTGGTCGAGTCTCATTGGGTCTCGCTGCAATTCCACCCATTTCCAGACTCAGAGGCCAGTGTGTTTGGCCAGAGTAAACCACCAAATAGAAACAAACAGTTTTTCTGACAGTGTTATTTACCCAGAATCAATACATTCCTCGCCATCATGCTTCACCACACTGACCTGGATCAGGCCCTTTGAGGAACTAGGAAAGAATGTTGTGAGTTGCTTTAATTGCGGAGTTTAAAGGTTCATGCAAAGTTATGAGGCATTTTTTTACAGTCAGTTAGAGAGATGTTGCCTGTCTGTCTCTCTTTTCTTTTATTATACAATATCAGCCATTAAACACATGCTGTATAAAGCAAGTAATACAGGAGGCTTTGCTGAAAAACAAACCGAATTCTATTGTATTATTTACAAAAAGCCTGACCTTCACCACTGGCCTTTTGTACACTGTGTATTCCTGACACTCTGTCAGCTCTGCTTTTCAATCCAACTTGCCCAGAAAATTGGAAAATCACATAAGTTCACATTGCACAGGAAAATCACAAAAATGCAAGAAACCAACATTAATATAAATTCAATCCATGTATACATCTGTTCTGTTTCTTGCAACAGCAAATAATGATAATCATTTGTGTCATTCTGGCTGTTATCTGTAAACTGAAGTTTAGTTTGGATATATTACTGTAAATCAATCGAATACCCAGATATTTTTGTGGATTCCTGGATGTTTTATATACATTGATTTCCATTTGATATACATTTTTATTTATTATTTTATTTGATATTACATTTTCATTACATGTCTTTTATTTTAGCTTAAAGGATAAAATATGTAAATATATACACCAAATAATAACTTGCCTTCTAGTTGATCATTTGGAAAAGTGGCAGAAGGTCGATTTTACCGATGAATCATCTGTTGAACTGCATCCCAATCATCACAAATACTGCAGAAGACCTATTGTAATCCGCATGAACTTAAGATTCTCACAGAAATCTGTCAAGTTTGGTGAAGGAAAAATCATGGTTTGGGGTTACATTTAGTATTGGGCATGTGAGAGACCTGCAGAGTGAATGGCAACAACAACAGCCTGAGGTATCAAGACATTTGTGCTGCCCCATACATTACAAACATTCTTATACTTCAGCCTCCACATCAAAGTACCTGCAAGCAAAGAAGGTCAAGGTGCTCCGGGATTGGTCAGTCCAGTCACCAGACATGAATATTATTAAGCATGTTTGGGGTAAGATGAAGGAGGAGGCATTGAAGATGAATCCAAAGAATCTTGATGAACTCTGGGAGTCCTGCAAGAACGCTTTTTTTTTGCCATTCCAGATGACTTTATTAAGTTAAGTCATTGCAGAGATGTATGGATGCAGTCGTCCAGGCTCATGGGAGTCATACACAATATAAAATATTTTCCCACTGCACCATGACTTTATATTCTATACTGCAAATTATTTCTGTTAAGTGACAAGACTTTTGTCTAGGCAAAGTCTGACCTTATTTTCCTAATTAAATAATGAAAACATGGATCAAATTTTATTTTGGTAAAATAAGCGTAACTAGACGCCTTTGCCTTTTATTTCAGCCACTTTTTTATACCAAATGATCAACCAGAAGTAGAGCTATTATTTGTTGTTCCTGAAACATGGATAGACGGCAAGACTTTTGTCAGGTAATATACAGCAATATTAAATAATGATGCTTTGAACATAAATCCAGGAAAACTTACTGTTTTTTGTAGATGACAGTTCATGTTAGTTATATAATAACCAATTTGTTCATTGCATAAAGACAAAATACCATAGCATAAAACGTAAAAAGTTACATAAAACAAGCTTTACATCATATTGTCGTTAAAAATACAGTCTTTATATTTAAATAAATAAATATATATATATATATTTTTATTTTAATGAATACTGTAGTACAGTCTTAAAAAAGGGACTACAGCAGGGTAACAGCACTAGGATGAGTAAACGTAACATCTTCATTTTCATTTTAGGGTGAACTTACCCTTTAAAAACACTTGTGGTTATTAGGGAACCTAATCTGGTGCTACTCCTCAGTGGATTTCCACTGAATCGCTCCCTTTGTGTCAACTTTCTTATTTCGCTCAGCTGGTTTTCATAAGATTTCATGTTTGAGCCCTTGACGAGCTGAAAAACACCCCTGCATGACTGAATACAGCACAGGCGGCTCTTACACCAACACAGTTGCTGACAAGCCTTTGATTTCGTCTCTGCGTTTCACAAGTCAGGCTCAGTGTTTATGCGTGTGTGTGTTTAAGATTGGATTCATCCGCGAGTGACGCCGAGCCCCTCCAGACCATTTGTTTGTTGTGTTTCTCCAGTGACTCACACTCAGTCTGTTTGGGTCTTCTGAACTGTCACAGAACATTGTTTTGTGCAAACATTGTGAATCATGGCAGTGTTCACAAAGACAACAACAAGAAAACATATGTGTATAATCATAATAATATAATATCCTAATATAACATCCTTCATTCTCTCTTTGTTGGCCAAACATTGTATCATTTTTGGGTTAGTTGTGTTTAGAGAAAGAGAAGATGGTGTGTATGTACAACTGAAAAATTACAAACCTGCTAGCATATGTTTTGAACAAATGAAATGTAAATATATATATATATATATATATATATATATGTAATTGTCCAGTGATGATGTCTTAAGCACAACAAGAAAATCAAAAGAAAATCATAATGATTCTTGTTTAAAAAAATTCAACAACAACCACTTAAAAAATAAGGGGTTAAAACGTTATTATAATCATATCTTAATATATTATTGAACAGTTGACATTACCTTATTACTGGATGTTTTGAAGAAAAAATTTGTTTATCATTTCCTAATGTAACAAGTTTCTGACTCTTTTTGTTTTTTGTTAGCTAAACATTCTATAGTTGTGTTTAGAGAGAGATAAGATTATGTATGTGTGTCTGTAAAGCTGAAGATTTGCAAACATGCTAGCATTTGTTCTAATTAAATGTATAGCAAATATATTCATTCATTCATTTTACTTTGGCGTAGTCCCTGATTTATCAGGAGTCGCCACAGCGAAATGAACCGCCAACTACTCTGGTTTATGTCTTAAGCAGCACCATGCTGGGAAAAATGTAAATATATATGCAATATTTTTACGCAGCTTTATTGAAATTGCTCAGTGATGATGTTTCAGCATAAATATGTTAAAAAAATTTAAACTGAATAAAGAAAATGCAAATAACTTCGGTGCTTCAGTTTCCTCCACAGTTCAAAGACATGCGGTAGGTGAATTAAAGCTAAATTAGCCATAGTGTATGTGTGTGCATGAGTGTTTGGGTGTTTCCCAGTATTGGGTTGCAGCTGGAAGGGCATCTGCTGTGTAAAACATATGCTGGATAAGTTGGCGGTTCATTCCGCTGTGGCAACTCCTGATGAATAAAGGGACTGAGCCGAAGGCAAATGAATGAATGAATGTTTTCAAGTTTTAAAAACAATATTATGATCAGATGTTTAGAAATAATTTTTGTTGGTTGATATAATGGTTGAAATATCCAATTATTTGTGCTTTTGAGGATTTTGTGGAGCTCACAAAGAAAGCAACAAGAAAAAAACAAACATGCTGGATAAGTTGGCGGTTCATTCCACTGTGGCGACCCCTGATGAACAAAGCGACTAAGCTGAAGGAAAATGAATGAATAGTATTCTTTCATATACTGTATAGAGAAAAGTAGGTGTGATCTGTGCACCACAATAATCACAAAAATATTAGCATTCATTATATGTTTTCTAAATTATTAAATTATTATATGTGAATACTGCCCTTTAAATGCAAATACTGTCTGGTGTGTGAAACTGAGAAAAACATGACTATAAACATTAGCTGTCCAGCCAAATTAATTATACTAAACAATAAGAAAAACTGGCACTGGAAAACTAAACACTGGAAAACAATTAGAAAATAAAATTGACTCAAGAAAATTGTACAGATGATAAAAGAGGTCCTGAATTTTCTAAATATGTCAATAACCCATTTTTGGAGAAAAACAACAACAAAAACACCAAAAAAACAACAGCAATACAAAAAATATCAGTTAATTTGTTTTTGTTTTTTGGCAACAAAAACAAAAAGGAATCTTTTAAAAAGGTTTTCATAAAACATGTTCAGATATAACTGTTTTATGTTTTAATGTTTGACAATTCTGCGACAAATCCCAAATTGATACTTTATTTTTCATAGTGTGATTTTTGCCAAATTGTATTCATTCCCGTCCTTCTCCATACAGGACATCCCAGAAACGAAACAGTAATTTATCAAAATATGTACATGTTTTTACTTTTGTGCAAACATTCTGAATCATGGCAATGATAACAAAGAAAACAATAAGAAAAACATTTGTATGATCATGTCTTAATATTACATCCTCGCTTCTGTCTTTGTTGACCAAACAATTTATCATTTTATAGTTTGTGTTTAGAAAGAGAGAGAGAGAGAGAGAGAGAGAGAGAGAGAGAGAGAGAGAGAGAGAGAGAGAGTGTGTGTGTCTGTACAGCTGAAGAATTGTAAACGTGATAGAATTCATTGTATGTTTTTTTTGTCTGGTTGTGTACACTGGAAAGATAGTAATTATGTAAGCTTGGCATAAACACGACATTTCAATCCTGCTTGAAGAAAGATACTTCAAATGACTGGCTTATGAAATATGTAACATGAAGAGTTAGAGAATGGCCGTGTAGCAGATCTAGAGGTTGAAACCTGACTTTAACTATAAACCAGTATTGTTGACTTAAACTGGGCATTAACCCAGGGCTGCTGCAGGGACATTCCTCCTGTAATCGGTATTATTTGGATAAAAGTGCCTGCTAAATGATAAGCTGTATGACAGTAAGTGTGAGCAAATTTCAGGTAATTATAGTTACTGGCTCTAAAGCGTATAATCACATTTATTGTTTAAAAAATCTGAGAATTTTTATGATGATACTCGTACTATAATTGCAACTCAGTCTCTCAACATGAGCCTAGATATTATTATTATTATTATTACTGTTTTATTTATTTTATTTTTTATTATTATTTCTGTATTATTTGTTCACATAAACAACAATAACAAGTCACATTATTATTAATATTATTGTCATTGTTATTATTGTATTATTATCTACTTTAGCACTACCTTTATCACATATTCATAATACATATATTTGTTTTAATTCCTCTTTATTAATAAACATATAAATAATATTAATAATAATAAATATTAATTAATATTATTTTATTATTATTATATTTGTAATATAATATTAGTAAAGAAAATGTTATTATTATTATTATTATTATTATTATTATTATTATTATTATTATTATATACTTTTACTTTCTTATTATTTGTCCTTATTATTTTTATGTGTGTGAAACAGACAACCTTGTTGTTTGCTGCATTCAATGTTTAGTATATGTATAATAATTTTTAAACAGTAAATTTACTTTTGATTATCACTATTATAATCATTATTTTTTTTTTTATCTTATTTAATAATATTATAGTATTATTTGAATGCTATTTTAATGTAATAATAATAATAATAATAATAATAGATACTATCATTATTACTATTATTAGTGTTTTATTATTGTTGTTGTAGTTGTTGTTGTAGTTTTTGTTATTATTGTATTATTATCTACGTTAACACACATGCCATTATCATATATTCATAATACATATATTTATTTTACTTCCTTATTATTATTTTTATTATTATCATTAAATGTTATTTGTCTATGTAAACTACAGTTATTATTATTATTATTATTATTATTATTATTATTATTATTATTATT
>CAIGQZ010034910.1:3618496-3647700 GCA_903798205.1 Danio tinwini
TGTGTGTGTGTGTGTGTGTGTGTGTGTGTGTGTGTGTGTGTGTGTGTATGAATACGAGCAGCTCTCTGACAGACGAAACGATATTAAGATTGATTTGTTGTGTTTGATGTTTTTGATTGTTTGTGAAATTATAATGATCTTTGCACACCGATCCATTTGAACAGAATTCACATTTAAATCAAATCATCAATTGCCAAAGATATGATCTCATAAACACAACATTCTTTGTTTTATTTTTGTATGATTGCGGTTTAGACTTTCCACTGTTTGTGTGTCAGGATGCAGGTAAAGAAACGTGCTCGTATCCACTTCCAGAACCTCAGGATCTGTTTCAGGCATCGCAGATGAAGTTTGAAGATTTTCAACGTGACCTCCGCAAACTACGGAAAGATCTAAATGGTGAGATGGAGAAGATTAATAGACATAAGCCATGCATATACATGGTGTCACATGCGTGCAAACACATGTGGACATATAGACATATCGACAACTCATACAAGTGTGCATAAACAAAAACACAGAGACATGTTTCGTTTGTATACACCAGCGCCAGTGACCCATGCTCTCCTTTAGAAGGCTCATTGATTTTCAAATGGCTGTTTTTATTGAGCCCCCAGCTGGCTGCCACAATGATCAATACTGCAAATGTGGTTTGTTAAAGGCCCCAGCATGTAAATAAATGAGAGAGAGGGTCATTTTCAGCACTTTTCCAAGCGGGCTTACCTGTTCCTACAGGCATAAAGCACTTAACTCATTTTCTGCAGGTGAAAAGTCTATACAATACTGTTACAAAAAAGTTAGTAAGACACATTTCTTTGTGTTATCAATGTTGTCATGCCTCATATTTTGTGTAAACTGCTGTTTTTAGAACTCTGATGAATCTAAAGTTTAAAACAAATGTAAGAACACATTGTATTTATCTGTTTAAATGTGTTGTAAGTTTTGACTCTTCTAAATCATAAAAGTACCATAATATGTTAGCAGATATTTAAGAAACATGCTAAGTATACCTTTGGTTATCCGAAAAGCAATGCTAAAGTCAGATATTCTGCTTTGAAAATGTGTTCTTTGTTTTGGTCCCTTTGACCTGCCCAATGCCAGTTTAACCAATTATATTTCAGCACCCCAGGTTGCTTTGGTAGAAAACAGCATATTTCATTCATTCAGTCAGAAAGGGTCTTGAAGTATACATCCGCGACCGAAATTTAACGTCCTGTGGACAGTAGCAGCCTCCGAAATCAGAAGCAGATTCAGAGTTCCACAAGAGGTTATTAATTAGCAAATAATTTAAATATTCTGAACATAAATGTGAGCAGGTTACATTGTAATCCCGTGTCCTAACAACATGCTATCTGACCAGATTTGCAGCGATCAGCAATTTTGCAGAAACATGACAAAAATTTAAATACAGTCATACAGAAGCACAGAATAGTGCACACACTGCACTCCAACGAAATGGTAAGGTTTATTATATAATTAATACATATTAAACCTTTTTAACATTATTAAATGTGCATGTTGAATCACTGAAGTTTGTTGGTGTGCACTGAGCCACAGTTCTAAAGTTCAATTTCAAACGGTTAATTTTATTTTTAAGATCTGAGGTGAACTATCGACTGCTGCTTTCAGTAGTATGGTAATAAATGTCATGTAAAATGGCATTTAAACTCCCGTTATTAGCATTTAACACTGAATAATGTACATAAGGTGATCATTGTCAGTTTGTCCTGTTGTTCAGCTGCAAGAAATAGATGCCGTTTCTAAAATATAACTTTCAGGTGTTGGTTACACCAAAAACTTATTTTAATGGAAAATATTCTTTCTATTGCTTGCTTTTATTTAGAATTTAAATCTGCCTTAAATCAGCCCTTAAGCTTGATTGTCAGGCACACTGCTGTTGGTGTCGTCAATCTAACAACCTGCAATTGCGTTTGTTTTGAACCAGGTGTGTGCAATACCGAGTTCAACCACTGGGTGTCAAACTTACATACTGCACCTTTAAAAATCTGTTTCATCACAGTTTTTCCTTCAATAAATAATTGAAATGATCTGATAATGATAATAAATAATTGAATGATATTTTTGAAGTTTAAAGTTAAGTTGTGAAAATAAATTGAGTTTACATAAAAATATTAGACATGACAACACTGATAATACAAAAAAAGTGTTTCTTAACTTAAGTTAAATCAACTTGGAATGATCTCAATAAATGTTTTGAAAAATGTAAAAAAAATTTTATTGAAAATAACCTTTCTGAAGGTTGTAATAATATGTTGTAGTACTACATTACAATAAAAAAATCTAAACGTAAATGCAAATGCTTATATACTGGCGAAATTCAAATTATTTTAATTAGTTAGAGTTTTATGTAACTGTTACAGATTCTTATTTTATTTTAAATCCTATCATAATTTTGGTTTATGATTTTCTATAGGTCAGCACCAGCTTTCATGTAAGGTTATTTTTTAAGAAAGGAGCAGGCAGGTACAGGGCTTAAACTGCCTCTTAAGCAGCGTCTGCTTTGCTCTCTGACCAGTAAAGCAATTTATCAGGGTCTTCAGGAGGTTAGTGAGATTGGTTCGGCTTTGTGCCACAAGTCAAAGATTGTACGACCCAGCTTAAGTGCACAACAGAGTGTGAATGAGGTGTAAGAATCCGATTACATGCTCAAAGCCGAGTTTAAATCCCTGCAAACATTTTCATTACCAATATAATACACACGCATACACACTTGCACAGATGTGGAAACACTCACATTCCGCTGTCGGCATGTTTGGCTTGTTTAGCTTCTTGAAAAAACACTTGTGGATGTTGATGTGGTCAAATTAGAACACTGCCCTACATCAAAAACACATTTACCATCAATCATGTATCCAGAGTAAGATTGTCTGCCACACAAAAATAAAAACCTCCAAGCCTTTTTAGTTGCACTCGAAGCAGTCAAACATATCAGATGGATTGGCTCATGGAAATTTCGATTGAAGGATGGTTCGTTTGATGCATTGCTATGCAGCCTATTAGCTTCTCCCATGCTGTTAGTCATACTTGTGCTTGCCTTAGCTCGAATCCCTAGTCGCCGATTTGCATTGTTAATCTTTCAAAAGCTAATTAGTTAGGCCCACTATACATGTGTTTGATAAATCGAAAATGTACTTTTCCAGAGCTTGTATGCTTAGCGAAATCGTTTTGGCATACACCTGCGGAACAGATCAAGCCTACGTTTGTTTAACGCAGGCAAATATTTCTCCTCTGGCAATGTTCGGCGCTTCTCTGAATCCTCCACAGTTCATGTCCCTAAAATCTTCCCGTGGCCCAATAAGCATGGCTTCTTTCTGAAGCCAGTTTCATACAATAAATGAATCATCGCTACATTAGCAGGCTAAGCTAAGTGCTAAAGCAGATGTGCGACACTGACAGCTGGAAGGGGCACAGAGTTATGCAGGTCCTCGCTTTCACAAAGCCCATGATCCAGCTGGCAGGGACATTAGCTTGACTGTGTTTGCATTGCGCTGATTGGCATGTAAGGCTGTGATCCATCACCAGCTGTAGTGATGGAGTGTGACATGCAGGTGAAGAGTCAACAGAAGAGAATGAAAGGTTCATCAAATGGGATTCATTAGCATCTGTGCAGGTCACAGACAGCACATCTTTCTGGATACTGATATGTCTGTGAAATGCAGCCGAGGAAGCTGTAACAGCACTCTTAAATATACAGGTTTTGATGGTTCCATAAACCATTTCCATAAAAAGTGTCATTTCTACAAGACTCTTTAAACCTTTATTTTTAAGAGTGAAAGTTCTTTCATTTACAGAAAAATCACGTGAGTGTCACATGCTTTACATGTTAAAACTACATGACACAAAACACACATGAGACACATGTGGAACACATTATTAATATTTTTTTTTTGTAAAGGTTTTTAAACTTTTTTTAATGCAAAAAAAGATGTGATCACACAATTTGAAATTTTTATT
The DNA here is from genome assembly GCA_903798205.1 of Danio tinwini. Lineage (NCBI taxonomy): Eukaryota > Metazoa > Chordata > Actinopteri > Cypriniformes > Danionidae > Danio > Danio tinwini. The sequence continues at coordinate 3,622,472 of CAIGQZ010034910.1, forward strand.
CACATGAATGTGTTCCAAAAACCATATACTTCATGTGTGTTTCACACGTGATTTAACATTCAGGGTCTTTTGTGTAAGAACTGCTAATAAATGTCTATGGTGGTAGTGAGGAGGCAAAAAAATGGAAAAAGCTTTTTCTACAAACGTAATAATCTTGCAATACATAAAATAAAAATAGGGATATTACATACAGGGATATACATTCATACAGGGATTGTTGAAAAAAGGTATCAGTTTTTGGCTGAAAGAGAAAAAGGGTTTTGAAAATGAGACAATAATGTATTCATAAACAAAAAATATGGCTTTACTTGAAAATGTGATCTGTTAAGTGTTATACAGTACATAAACATCTTGTCATATATTGCTGAAAAAGAAAGTTACCATTTTTTATTGTGGAAAAAGATTTTTTAGATAAATCTTAAAACGTCCACACTAAGAAAAACATGTTTTATTTTCATCGAAAGGTTATTTGAGGAGCTAAAATTGGCTCTTGTATTGCATCACTGAAACACACAGTTTTGGAACCATAGAGACAACAAGTACAGACCAATTGGGGCCAGTTTTACAGCGGGAACACACTTGAATTTGACTGATTGCACAGATTTACAGCTCTTGCATTTATCATACCAGAATAAAGATTACTTTTTGTTTTTATTTTATCTTAAAAATTTATGTTTATTGGCATTGATGGTTCCATAAACAACCTTTGGCATATGTGAAAACTTTCTGTTCCACAAAAAGTTATTTATATTGGAAAGAGACTCTTTAGATTAATAAAATGTTCTGCAATAAAAAATGTTTCTTTTATAAAAAAGAACACTACATTTACAGTTCTTTAGTGAACCAAATAAATGATTTTCTGTGAACACATACTGTACTTTACGGGTTCGCACTTTTTTTATTTAGTTCAGTTGAATCGCACTAGAGTTCATTTTCCCTCTTGGTAAAGTTCGTTTGGGCAGGTGTGAATGTAGCAATCGCACTCGAATGTGCACCAAAACCAGACCAAAAAAGCGTACAGAGACCTCCTTGAAGAGGTGGTCTCAGTACGCTTTCAACTGAACCTTGGAGTGATTTGTTTGTGGTGAGAACATGATCCGAACTAAAACAGACCCAACCACCAAAAGTGCGCCTTTTTGGAATAATCCAGCTGCCATAGTCTAATGTGCTGCCCATCATGGGATGTGGAGGAAAAATATTTGTTGACAGCACTATACCAACAATTTTAAACAGAGAGAGAGAGAGAGAGAGAGAGAGAGAGAGGGTAAAAAAAACATTACCTGATGGATCGTTGGTACTTCCAGAAGATGACCATGTTGCAGTTTAGCTAAATCAATTCACGGCTCCTCCTGAAGTGACTTGCGATGCACCTTCGCCGTTTGCAATGCATTAAAACATTGTTTTCCAGCCACAGCCACATTTGATTCTCGAAATGTATAGTTTGTCTAAAGTGATGTATACAAACTATATAGAATACTATGACCAGGGATACAATCAGCCAGTGCAGTCATCCCTCCTTAGTAAAAAGCTGCATTTTGTGTCTGCCGGTTTGTTTACTTGTGGGAGTTCCATTGGCATTTTCCCACACGTTATTTCTAACCAATCGATTCAATAAGATCTGGCCAATGAGTGATGTGGATTTTGTCACATGACTGCATTTTGGTTGTTTTCAACTGGTTCGGAACAAAGCAATCAGTGGGGTTTGAAAAGGACCTAAAAACTGCAAAAAAAAAAAAAAATGCTACAATGCATCAATTGTTGCCCTTGGTCCAGACCAAAAGAACCAAACCACAAATGTGGAAGCACCCTTAGATATTGTTTGATAATATTAGCAGGTTTGGCATGCTGTCCCAGGAGAGAACCCTGAGCTTGGAGATAATTGAATCCCACCTGGTCAATGAGCATGTAAGGGGGTACGAGATCAGTTAGTACTCGAGAGCTCCACCTGGAAAAGGAGGAAAAGGGGAGATGGGGTGGATGGTGGGATTCTTTAAAAAAAAACACAGAAGATAAGTGAGTTATACTAGACAGGCTATTTGTAGTGACATTGGATTAATCTGATTGATTTACCAATGATTACAGATGGGAGACCAGCCACGATCAATGATATCACGTGCTCCTCTCGAAATGAAGCTGCAGTCACACTAGAGTTTGAGCGTGCAAAATTCTGTCTTATGGCGGTGCGAAAAGGGGCGGGATTAAACAAGATGATTAGGCATTAAAAAAAGCGAGCGATTGCTCCATGTTTGTATTTTCTGTTCAGAGAGGTCATGTTTTGATCCTGGATTGGTCTCGCACAGTCAAGTGATGCGATTTTGCAGGTCAGAGTTCACCAAGCTTGAACTTTGCACCTCAGCGAAATGCAAAACCTGACGCATGACCCTGCGTTTCCTGTCTGATTCGCAGTGCGTATGAATGGAAGTCTATGGGGAGAAAAGTCCAGTGTGACCGCAGCTTTAGTTTGTGAATCTTCACTTCCAAAGCCATTCATTTGAAGAATATCACAGAGGTCATAATCATCTTTTTTCAATTATTATTATTAGATTGGCTAGTACCACCACTGCTTTACAAAGACCTGAGGTCATTACTGTATTTCTAAAGATATTTCTAAAAATGTCAAAGTTATGTTGTATTTTGTATGGTTAAAATAAACAGCTCTTCAACTCCTTTAAATATTAGTTTTTTTTCATCTGTATTCCTGTTCTGTTCTGTTTTACAGCCTGTTCAGCGGAAAGAGAAAAGGTGTGTAATATCTCATCTGATGAGCACCTGCAGCCCTTTAAGGACAAAATGGAACATTTTCTAACTAAAGGTAAAAAAAAAAAAAAAGCCCAGAAATGTTTTCTTTTATGGGGACATGGTGAATGTTATCTTTTACTGATGTTTCTCTGATATTTTTTTGAGAGTATGAAAATTTCTCCCTGTGGAATATTATGGATTTAAATAATAAACTAAAGTAATATTAGCAGCACTCCAATATTAGGAACATATGCTCATCGGCCACTTTATTAGGTACACCTTACTAGCGGGTTAGACCTCCTTTTGCCTTTAGAATGCCTCAATCCTTCATAGCATAGCTTTAACAAGGTACTGGAAATATTCCTCAGAGATTTTGGTCTATATTGACATGATAGCATCAAGCAGTTGCTGCTGATTTGTCGGCTGCACATCCATGATGCGAATCTCCCATTCCACCACATCCCAAAGGTGCTCTATTGGATTGAGTCTGGTGACTGTGGAGGCCATTTAAATACAGTGAAGTTATTGTCATGTTCAAGAAACTAGTCTGAGAAGATTTGCGCTTTATGACATGGCACGTTATCCTGCTGTAAGTAGCCATCAGAAGATGAGCACACAGTGGTCATAAAGGGATGGACATGGTTAGAAACAATACTCAGGTAGGCTAATGGCCCAAAGTGTGCCAAGAAAATGTTGCCCACACCATTACAGCAGCATCACCAGCCTGAACCGTTGATACAAGGCAGGATGGATCTACTCTTTCATGTTGTTGACGCCAAACTAACTCTACCATTTGAATGTCACAGCAGAAATCAAGACTCATCAGACCAGGCAAAGTTTTTCCAGTCTTCTATTGTCCAATCTTGGTGAGCCTGTGTGAATTGTAGCCTCAGTTTCCTGTTCTTACCTGACAGGAGTGGCACCCGGTGTGGTCTTCTGCTGCTGTAGCCCATCCACCTCAAGGCTTGAGGTGTTGTGTGTTCAGAGATGCTCTTCTGCATACCTCGGTTGTAACGAGTGGTTATTTGAGTTACTGTTGCCTTTCTCAGCTGGAATCAGTCTGGCCATTCTCCTCTGAACTCTGGCATCAACAAAGCCTTTGTGTCCACAAACTGCTGCTCATTGGATATTTTCTCTTTTTCTGACCATTCTCTGTAAACCCTTAAAATGGTTGTGCGTGAAAATCCCAGTAGATCAGCAGTTTCTGAAATACTCAAAACAGCACCAACAATCATGCTACATTCAAAGTCACTTAGATCACCTTTCTTCCGCATTTTGATGCTCGGTTTGCACTGCAGCAGATCGTCTTGACCATGTTTACATGCCTTAATGCATTGAGTTGCTGCCATGTGATTGGCTGATAAGAAATTTGCATTAACTAGCAGTTGGACAGATGTACCTAATAAAGTGGCCGGTGAGTGTATTTCTTTATTTTTTTAATAATCAGAAAACAGAGCACTATTAAAATCTTCAGAGCAAAAAGTCCTCTTTTTCAGCTTTTAAATTGCTTTTATTTTTCTTGCCAATGCATTTTCCAGCATAACCACCCAATAATTCTAAAAACAATAATTATTTTTTAAATATAGCTATATTCAGTAATTCTTTTTAATCAGAATATGTTTTCCAGAAAAATTACAAAGTCATTGTGCAACAGTATTGGCTAAATAAATAAAACGACATCACCCCTTCATCCGAACAAGTTTTATTAAAGTGGAACCATCCAAATGTTCCTTTACATGCATCACCCTGGGAATTAATTAAAGTCTGACTAATTTTGGGATGGATGTACAGTGACCCTGTGTGAGAGGAGAGATGAGGTGCTGAGAAATAAATGTGACAGAGCCCACAATGATTCTGGGAAATACGTTCAACCTGACCTAGTCTCGATCGCTTTACATTATTTGTATAAAGCTAGCGACATGAAAAGTGAGAGTCCTTAATTCCATTACTTTTACAAATTTTACCCACGTTCCACCCCGGCGCGTTAATCGCATTTCAGTATTTTCTTTCTCTGATGAAGTGGAGCTGAACGATCTGGTGATTGTGTTTTCTTATAGCTGCTCTCTATCTTGTTTATTTGCCTCCATCTCTGCTTCGATTCATCTCTGTTTGATATGGTTTCTGTCCTCTTGTTTATTTCCTCTAAATGTGTCTGACTCTACTGGCCTGATCTGTCTGTGGCACTGAAGACTGTTCCTGTCAGCACTTTATTTTCCTCCACATTTCTCTGGCCTCTTTTCGTCTTTCGCACTCCAATCATCTTCAGTCGCCATGCCGTAACCTCCTTTTTCCATCGCTCAACTTGGAGCGTCTCTGTATAGCTGTCTCTCTATTTTTCATTCTCTGCTTCACGACAGGCTTTAGCGAATGCTGAATGTGTTGCCGTCTCTCTTTCTTTGTATTCAAATTGGTCTCTGTAACAAAAGCCACATGTGCAATGGCGGCAGGGGCAGCAGGGTGGGGTCTTCGCTGAACGTCTCTACTGCTTTGATCTGGAGACTCGTGGGTCTCCTTCATGAGCTCTCAGATGGGTGACATGACCACGGAAAGACCCCCTTTAACACTGCCTCCAGTTAGAGAATGGAGATTGAAGTAAAAAAAAAAAGACCCCGGCCTTATTTTGTGTTATTTGTATGATTTTGAAACTCCAGGAGAGTAACAGTCTCTGGCTCCAGTGCTTCAACCACTACTGTTTATTTTTCAGAGCATGAAATTAACTACAGAAAGGAAGAGAGGAAGAAAAAATGGAGTGAGGCGGGCGTGCGGATGTGTGTGAGAGATGGTTCTGTGCTGTTTGGTCTACGCTTGCTCTGCTGATATCATTTAATGTTGTACCAATTGCACTGGCCTGCATGGTCACTAGGAAGCAATGTGATAATCAATTTACCACGGTAATGGGTACAGAAGATGAGGTAAACTTTAAAAGAGCTACAGATGAGCCATTGTAGTACAAACAGTACTGTGGCAAAACATTAGCACAATTGTAATGTGAGATGGTTATATCAAGTAAATTGATGGTTCCCTATGTTTAAAAAGCATGGTAATTCTGAGTGCTCCATGTAAAACTTAGAAATGCTAGAGATGTTCTGGTGGTTGTCAGAGTGTTGCTATGTGGTTGCTAGGGTGTTCAGTCTGGTTGTTATGGCAGTATCATTTGGTTGCTATACAGCTTTCTATTGGCCACAGCCAAATCACCCTGCTGCCCAAGACAGGTTGCTCACTGAAGCTAAGCAGTGCTGAGCCTGGTCAGTACCTGGATGGGAGACCACATGTGAAAACTGGGGTGATGTTGAAAGGGGTGTTAGTGAGGCCAGCAGGGGGCACTCAACCTTCGGTGTGTTTGAGTCCTAATGTCCTAGTAAAGTGAAGGGGACCCTATACTGTCAGTGGGAGCTGTCTTTCGGAGGAGACGTTATACCAAGGTTTTGACTTTCTGTGGTCATGAAAAAAATCCCATGGCACTTCTTGTAAAGTGTAGGCAGAGGTGGACTGGCCATAGGGAGCACCGGGACATTTCCCAGTGGCCTGACAGTCAATCTGTCCTGCCACTGTGACTCTGGCCTGCTGCCTCCAACCCCAATCCACCTCATCCAAGTGGATGCTGCACATTGGTGGTGGTGGTGGAGAGACTTACTCATGATTGTAAAGTGCTTTGAGTCTGCTTTGCGTGTATGGCCATACACAATAAATGTGCTTTATAAATACACATTACATTCTACACACTTGCCATGCTGTTGCTGTGCTGTTGCTGTGTGGCTACTGGTTGCCAAGTGGTTGATAATGGATTTTAGTTTAGTTTTCATTGCTAAATCAATGTAGTGTGTTGTTGTTGTTGTTGTGCGGTTGCTAGATGTCTTTCTGTGTTTGGTTATTGGTTCACTCTACAAATGCAGAGTTATATTTCGAATGTGGGTAAAATATGGACAAACACAAGTGGTGGGTTAAAGTTAGGTTATGCATTTATTCTAATAAAATCAGTTACGTTTGTCTATTTTTTAAAGTTTTGAAATAACCCAACATTTTTAGAATGCAGTGTTCTTATTGGTTTCTAAGGTGTTCTGGTTGGTTACCATAGATATATACACTAGATATCACATAGGGACTCTGAGCATGCGCCAATAGTGCCGCCACATTTGTACAGTGCTCTCAAGACAAAGGTTATTCAACCGCACTAGAAAAGACAGTGTGCCAATGTGAAGATGCTGGACTTTAGCTCTGTGTACGGGTTTAGTAACGAACAAACAAAGAAAACAAAGCACAAAGGCATCACATTTCATAGGTAAGATTTTGTTTTTGTATGTTATGCACTTTTGTGCTTAACAAGTAACGTTATTGATGAAAATACAGGCAATTAATGCATTCACTTTAAGGCAAAAGAGCATCAACTCGCACTAAATTCTAGGCTTATGCTAGTTTTGTTGAATAAAATAAACAAACAATGTTATAAAATATATAACAACAAGATGCTGCGGTGCTAGAAACTTGTATTATTTTCAGCTAAGTGAACGAGTCATTCGGATTCATTCACAAACGAATCGCTCCCTCCGTCAGAATGAGAAGTGAAAGCAGGAGAAGGAGTGTGTTTCAAGATCAAGTTAAACAGAGAGGGAGGATAATACATTTCCACGTACACAAACATACACTATTTGTCAGGAATGCCCGTGCGGTCACATCCATCAATGTAGAAAAGTGATGTAAAATTATAATTTTTCGTAATTTAAAAAAATATTTACATATTGACCTGCGGGAAAACTCCCGATCATAGATATATGTGTATATCTCTGGCTTTGGATGGCCACAGTCCTCCACTGCACCTTGGTCCTGCATTCATTTCAAAGGAGCGCTACCCTGTACTAAAATGGCGGCTCTATTGACGCATTCCTTCTAATAGACAACAACAGTGTAGGGGACATCTAATGTATATATCTATGGTCGGTTACAATGTGAATATCAATTGATTCCTATAGGACTTTCTATTTTGTTGCTAGGGTATGGCTTTGTAGTTGCTAGGGTGTTCTGGAAAGTTGCTAAGGAGCTACCAGGGATATACAGTATGTGTGGCTGTAATGGCATTGTATTGTGGTTGATAAGGTATTCTGGGTGGTTGCTAGAGGGTTACTATGTGGTTAATAGGCCTTTCTATTTGGTTTCCAGTAGGACTGTGCGATTGGGGGAAAATATCTAATTGGCATTTTTTTTTACAGATATTGCCATTTCAATTTGATTTGCGATTTAATTTTGTAGCTTCAGCTCAATAATCTGTATTGTAGCTTCTTACTGCTAAAATGCAGTGTGTTAGTTAAAAAAAGGAATTGAAAATATATCAACTTATATTAACAAACAACTCTGAAATTGTACTTTGCTTGCTACTTGATTGAGTGTCACTGGCAATACTTTAAGCTGACTTTTTAGCAAGACCCTCTTCATATGAAGCGCCTGTGGTGCTTTTTTAGCTGCTGGTTGTTGTATTTCTTCATGCTGTGGCAACAATTCTGTGACAGCTCTTACAGATAACCTGGTTTTGTTTTGTGTCTGTGACTTTGAAACCAAGATTTTCCCATATTACCGACGTGCTGTTTTTCTTTGATATTAATTCATCTATTAATGCTTCTGAAGTGGCAGACGCCATTATCCCACTCGTTCGCTCTTTCCTGTTTGTTTGTTTGTTTTTTTATTGTGGGCGTTCTGCATAGTTTGGTTGCATAATTCTGATTGGACAGAAAGTGTGCTCACTCAGTTGGCTAGTAAGATGGTCACAGACAGACAGCAGTCACCAATTTGTCATAACATCATATACTTCATTACGCAGCCTCTCGCAATTAGCTTATCGCAATGCTTCAAATTCTATTAATTTTTGATTAATCGCACAGCCCTAGTTTCCAGGGTGTTGCTCTTTGGTTTTTAGCATGTTACGAGTTGGTTGAAAAATGGTTGTTAGCTTCTATTAAGTGTTGTCAGGTTGTTGTTGTGTGATCTCTGAGTGGTTGTGTTCTAAGTGATTTCTAGCTGGTTGTCAAGTAAATGACAGTGATTTCCTTGTGGTTGTCAGAATGTTGTCATGTGGTTTATATGGTGTTCTGGGTTATTGTGTTGTAGTTAATACAGGTTTACCCCAAATCATGTTTATGCACTTTTCTATGTCATGTTGTAGTATACATATTCTAAGCATTGCATTCCCAGACAACATCTAAAAAGCATAAGTGCACTTTAAATACACAGATAAACTGAAGTGTGGAATGGTGAACACATCATACATTCAAAGGTTGTAGCTTTGCTAGTGGACGAGGAGGAAATATTGTTGAATAATGTTGGATTCCATCTGGGATGACACTAACCTCATGCACTACACTGCTGAGGGAGTTTGTCATATGGCTAATGGCTTTTTTGGCTAACATTTTGCTCTGTGGTTGCTAGGGTGTTCTGAATGATTGTTAGTGGGTTGCCAGGTCATTGATAGGAAATTCTCTGTGGTTGTCCAGGTGTTGCTTTGTGGTTTCTTGGGTGTTCTCAGTTGACTGCAAGGTGTTTTTTGAGAAATGGCCCTAACTTGTGAGATTTTCAATGTTTAGAAAGTTTCAATGCTTAGACCAGTTTGTGCCTTTGGCCTTTGTTATTTATATTTCGATAAATATCAGTGGTCATCAAACTTTTTATCACTGCTGTCAGCGGTTGTAAATTTTACCTGGGGGGTGTTGCATGCTGGATTCACCTGATTTGTTGACAAATGGGTTGGGGATCTATTCCTTGGCAGTTCACAGACCCTTCATTGGGCATTTTCCCTTTAGCAAGGAAACTTTCCAAAGTCGCCTGTTTCTTACTCATTTTGCTGCTTGTGGGTTAAATTTGGGCGCTCAAGTTACTGAGATGTATCTGAGAGAATACAGTAATAAAAAAAAAAGACTTTTCAAAATAAAAGATCATTCAGCCTCAGAAAATAAATAAAACTGAAATATTTAATGATTTCTAGTGCGGCCGGTATCAATTGATCCACGGACCGGTACCAGTCCCGGCCCGGTGGTTGAGGACCACTGGTCTATATTGTAAACTATAACTATATAAACTTCATACTAACAAATGTCAATCTCTAAATTTCCTCATGTACCTGCCCCTATCACATAATTTCACATCTTTTCTCATATAGTCAATTATATGTTCATAGCAGAAATGATGATGTTGGAGTCACACATCAAACTGTAATATGCTCAATAGCTCAAACACTTGAGTATGAGCTGTAATGGTAGCAGTTACCGCTACCAATCATGATTTTCTAGAAGAACAAATGTATTGAGCAATGTTTTAAATCAGTTTAATGAGCTGTAGATCTCATGTTGGGGCCAGAGGAGGTGGGAACTGAAGTGATCTGTGTTTTGGGGATTCTCTGGTTGCACAGAATTGTGGTTGCTGAGTGGTATGAAAAAGTGTAAGAACACTGGGCTCGTCATTCAATTTATTAGTGAATCGCAGGAGACTCTCCAAGCAGCAGTAAATGAAGTGACACTGACATTACTGCGGTAATGACTTCAGAGACTTACTTTTCGTTCTGCAGTCCAACAGTATGCCTCATCAAATTTTCACAAGGAGAATATTCACAAATATGATTCACAATGATCTCCTCTTTGATATTTTATGTCAGTGGATTACAGCGGGCTTACAGTCAGATTTTAAAGGGTTCATGTTTATAGTAAAAGATCATTACCTGAAAAGACCTGCGCTTTGTTTAAAACTGGAACAAATCTTTGATAGAATTTTTACGATAGCATGTTTTATTCTATGACAAGCAGTACATATACATATTTTAAAAGTATAAAACAATAGACACTGTCACATTTACAGTTTTTCTGTCCTTTTTCACCCACAGCCAAATCAGAGCTGGAGCTCCAGGAAAAACAGCTCACTGACACGCAGAGGATGTAAGTATTCTTGCTGTTGTAATTGAGCCAGTTCTCTTGTTAACTTATTATTACTGCATCATATTGGTCATGTTTTCTCTAAGTGTGTCCATCTCTCCTTCACTCTTTTTATTATGTATTTCCATTACTTCTGCTTCTAATAGTGCAATTCACTCATATTAATTGACAGTTAGTTGATTGTCTCTTTAAAAAGGGGGGCCGGTTTTTTAAATCTTGGCTCTCGGAGTTGAAAAAAGCAAATATTACACGTTAATTAAATTGAAAATTCTTTGTGTTCATCGTCTGACTGTCGCAGTTTCTTCTAATCCATACCAAAAAATTGCTGTGGGCGAAAAAGAAATTACACTTGTCATTCTTTGTGTAAGAGCATTATTTTTACAAGCTAAAATTTCACATTTCACATGCTTGAAGCAAGCTGATCAATTTCCCAATTCCTCAGTGTAAACTTTCTAATCTTATTGAGTAATATTTTGTTCATAGTGTCATGCTTTTCTCTGAATGCTCTCCAGTTTTCTGGAGCTGAGCGTGTTTTTCTCGGTCAAGCCTAAAGCGGGAGAGAAAGAGGTTTCACCGAACACATTCTTCACAGTGTGGCATGAGTTTTCGTCAGATTTCAAGGAGCTGTGGAAGAGAGAGAATAAAAACCTCCTGCAGGAGCGGTGAGTAGTAATTTTCTTCTTGTTACCATTTTGTTTGCCTGATTGTTTTCAATTCAATTCATCTTTATTTCTATACACTTTTACAATGTAGATTGTGTCAAAGCAGTTTAACATAGAAGTTCTAGTAAATTGAAACTGTGTCAGTTCAGTTTTTCAGAGTTCAGTTTAATTTAGTTCAGTGTGGATTAAATTTCACTGCTAAAAGTCCAAACACTGAAGAGCAAATCAATCGATGCGCAACTTTACAAGTCCCAAACCAAGCAAGCCAGTGGGTCAATTTTTTTTGTATACCTTTCAGGTTGAAAGCTGCAGAAGAGACTTTTAAACAAGCACGAGAGAAGGCTACCTACAATGTTAAACCTAAACATGCATCAGGAATTGTACGTTTTACTAACATTACAAACAAAATACTTTTTTTATGCAGTTCACATTATAAGCAATGAACAACTCTAAATTATTATTACTGCATGATGTTTTGTGTTTTTTTCCTTCTCACAGAAAGCTAAGCTGGGACAGAAGATGTGAAGTTCTGCTGTACCGAATCCCCTCAAGACTAGTTTATGTGTCTGTTTGTTCTTTCTTTTTTTTTTTTTAATAATAAGTTACTTTAGCATAAACTTAAAACCCTTGTGATTAAATGTTTAATGTTATTGTATGATCTGAATACATTTGTCATTTTTGTATTTACAATGACAATCCAAGCTGGAAGTGCCCATTAAGTTCAGAAACTTAACCTGTTTAGTGACACTTTATTTGAAGGGGCATTCATACGACACCTTTATAATTATCACATGACAGTAACACAAATATGGAGTTTTTAGTCATGCTTATGACAACTGTAATTAAGTGTCATTAGTTAAGTTTGGTGTTTTAATGCAAAGATGACATTGTTTGAGATGTCTTTGTTATGACAACTTGACATTAACAAGACAACATAACTCATCAAAAATCTGTCATAAACATTATTGCCATGATAATTCATTCACTTTTTGGCTTAGTCCCTTTATTAATCAGGGGTCACCATGATGGAATGAACTGCCAACTTATCCAGCATATATTTTATGCAGCGTATGCCCTTCCAGGTGCAACCCATCACTGGGAAACACCCATACACTCTTGCATTCGCACACATACACTATGGTCAATTCGCTTATTCAATTCACCTATAGCGCATGTCTTTGGACTGTGGAAGAAACTGGAGCACCTGGAGAAAACCCACGCCAACACATGGAGAACATGCAAACTCCACACAGAAATGCCAACTGACCCAGTTGGGGATTCGAACCAGTTAACTTCTTGCTGTGAGGTGACAGTGCTAACCACTGGGCCACTGTGTCTCCTGTCCTAATAATCTGTCATGCATACTTTCTGATCACTTTTTCAGTGGAACAAACTAAAATTTGTCATTAAAAGTGTGAAACAAACAAATTAAGTAAATAAGTAACAGCATACTGCATTGAGGCCAAGACAAATATAAATGGTACTGTTATACAATTCATAACGCAATTATAATGGCCTCATGACACACACGAATACATCACAACCTGTCTTTGTAAATGTCAAGTGGTCATATCAAAGACATCTCAAACAATGCCATCTTTGCATTCAAAAAGGCCTAACTTAGCTAATGACATGTAAAGACAGTTGTCATAGACATGAATAAAACCTCCTTCATATTCTTGATGTCATGTTGTGAATATGTTTCGTGAGTCGTATGAACCCCTTTAAGTAAAACATTACCCCTTTTTTAAGTCATACTCTACATTGCTGCAACATCTATCTTATCCTCTGACAGAAGTGCTGTTCTAAAAAACATGCTCTGATTGGTTAACTACTTGCAGCCCTGTCGGAAATAAAAACAAGCCTCTACCATTACTCAAAAAAGTAATGCCCCTATCAAAAAACATGTGTGTATGCCTATCAAGTGAGTATGAAATAAGGAAAAGTCTAAATAGATTTTTGACCTTAATATAACTTGACAGTATTGTGACACATAAAGATGTATACATACATCTTTTTTGCCTTTGTTATGACAAGAAAAGTAAATTGACAGGAAGTGAAAATGGAGAGGAGGGAGGGATCAGGAAAGATTTGCTTGTAGGGACTCAAACTCACCACCCTCACTATGCAGTTGTCCTCTATGTGAGTGCAGTGTCTTCTAGGCTATCAGGTACTAAAATGAACTGAACCTGAAATATGTTTCATGGTTAGCCTTGTCGCCTTACAGCAAGAAGGTCCAGCGAGTCCCGGCTGGGCCAGTTGACATTTCTGTGTGGTAAAGGTTTACATGCATGCGGTAAAGGTGAATTAGAAGAACTGAATTGGCCGTAGTGTATGAGTGCGTGTTTGAATTCAACAGTGTATGGGTGTTTCCCAGGACTGGGTTGCGGCTGGAAGGGCACCGCTGTGTAAAACATATGCTGGAATAGTTGGCGGTTCATACTGCTGTGGTGACCCCTGATAAATAAGGGACTAATTAGAAGAAAAATGAACGAATGACTGAATATCTGATCTGAAGAAAAATAAATTATTTGAGAGTCAATTGTTTGGGAAAGTTTTTTTTTTTCATTCATTCATTCATTCATTCATTTTCCTCCGGCTTAGTCTCTTTATTCATCAGGGGTTGCCACAGCGGAATGAACTGCCAACTTATCCAGCAAATGTTTTTTAAAAACATTATTTCTCTTCTGTCAAAACTGTTCAGTATGTATAACTATGGCATCACAACTGAAAGACAATCAATGTCTCCTTAATGTAACAAAATCATTTATCATATTATTTAAGGGCAGACATCACACAACTGTTTAATATCAAAATGTAGCTAAATCATAGAAATAATGTCAAGACCCATAATGAAGGGTTACAGGCAAGTGTCTTTTGCTGGAGGAATGAATTTCCTTTAAAGCTAAAAAGATCCATTTATTCTTAGTTTTACAAATGCACGTTTTAAATATCTAGTATAATCAATGGCCAGCAACGAAATATATAAACATGTACATTTATTTTAATATTTTCTATAGTGAAATATGTCATGTCATGTGTATTTACCTGGTGTAAAATACCCTATTTTTAGGTGAAACAATAAAAGCCATAATATTTATTAAAAATAGAGCAGATTAAAAAAAAAATCTGCCTTTGAATGTGTATGCTTACCTGGGTGTCACTGCCATTTAAGAAGAACCTAATGCAAAATGATAATAATAAAAATAATAATGATGAAATAGAAAAAAATAAATATAAATATATATATATATATATATATATATTGCAAAGTTACACCTAAACTGTCATTTAAATTGACACATTTAAATCTATTCTTTAATTTCCTCAACAGGTGTTTATCTACTTTAGGCTTTGAAATTTACAGAGCACTGAGTAATATATTGTGAGTTTCTGTTACAACAGAACAGTGTTTAATGAACAGTTGCTGAGAAACATATGCAAATGTTATGCCATTTTTCATATTGTGTGTACAGCTGTTGTCAGTAGTTCACTGTGTGCAATAACCTTTATGATTTATCTTAATGTATTTTCAATTAAAAGAGCTGACAGCTTTGTATTTCGTGCATGGTTATTGCTGTATGCATTATGCAGTTAGGAAATGAACAGGATCGGCATGGTGTAGAATAATGTGGTCTTATTTCCAGAGAAATTTATAAGAGAATTATACAAACAACAAAGAAGCATATACAGTATTGACCTTACTTTTGACGTACGAGTGGGTGCAGCCTTTGAAATCTTTTTGGCTCAAGACTGATCTCATTCACTTCCATTGATTTTTAGACGTTCAAAAACAGCTCGTTGTGCTGGTTCTTATTGCAAACTGATCTTTTCTTATTATATTATTTTAATTTTTAAGTATAGTCATGAACACACCCCATGCAGCAAGCATTTTTCTTTCTGTTTAAAAGAGTCTAATAGACGTCTAAAGACCCGGTCAGATCACACGAATTTGTCACGATTTCGGCACGATTTCCTTGACGTAGGGTGTTGTGGGGATTCGTAAACGACAAATGAGCGTTGTGACATAATTTTCAGTTGTTTCTTCTCGTGTAATGTTGCATAGTTCACGACAACCGATACCATGCCTGTGATGCCTCACAACACCCTCGCAGAAAGTCTAGCATGTTTATTTTTATTTATTTTTATTTTTTCTCATTCTTCTTGACGAGTTCCGCGACGTGGGTGACTGTGCAATAGGAGTACATATTTCTTGGTTATCACAGCGGGTGCTGCAGTTAATGCGCTGGTCAGGTAATCAAAAAATAGGATGCATACTTATGGCTGGATCATGGGTAAATAAGATCAATCATTGGTTTTGCAAACTTTAACTACCTTTTCTAAAATATTAAGGTGTTTTAAACTATTTTATCTGGCAGACTGGCACAAATATGCAGACATCTTTGTTCTCTCAGCAGAGTTTGTTCTTCTGAGGTAATCTGGGAACATGTTCAGTGCTGCGAATACACTGCAAAAGCATATCCTGTTTATTTAAATTGGTCATTAATGAAAACAGTTTAATATGAGCTTCTCTGAAACTGTGAATATTTCACTTTAATTTTATTAATGCTAAATTATTACTGTATATTATTTAACAAACCAACATTATCTCATGGCAATTCGTGTTTTGGTACATATAGCAGACTTATTTTGAAGCGCATCATTTCAAATTTTATTTGTTATTCTTGTTTACATAACAAAAAATACATCAAAATTAAGATAAAAATGATAGCAAACTAAATTTCCTTTAAATTTTTTTTTTTTCCCAAAAACGTATATGAATTATATTTTTGTTTGTGCCCCTACACTACTCAACTGTGCGGGTGGATGATTTGTTTCGCTCTGTGGAAAATAAGTCACTTGTGGTAAGGAAAAATACATTTAGATAAAAATCTTAATACTAAAAAAAGGAATCATAGGTTTGATCCTATCCATGCCGTTAAATAATGTAGTTATTAGTTGTCTGCAAGACATCTGTGTTTATTGAGATTGAAATAAGATAAAAAAAAATTTAATTGACATAAGAAATATTGTTATAGCAACACTTGTGACTGCTTTGGGAAATGACTCTCATCGTAGACGTCACGGAATGAACCTGTAGGAACCTGTAGTCTGGCACATTTGTTACTCATGACAAGTTAAGACTTTATCAAGAAAAAAAAAACACATAATCTGACATAGTGACTTTCGGAACCAACAATAAAAATTGTAATCTGACCAGGTCTTAAGTATGCTTAACTAGTTATATCAGGAATTCATGACTTCATGTTAAGTCTGTCTAATCTGTTTATTTGATTACTAGTTTAGTTTGGGCAATTCCTCGACATATATAAGATAATTCTTCAACATCCCAATATGTTGTCATCTATTAGATGTTTACTAACACAAAGTTGTTTGGTGGGTTGTTTGTAGAGCAAGTAGTTTGACTGTTTTCTGCTGTTTATTATTCCCAGTAATTTCTCCCATAGGCAGCTGAATTGAAAGCACTAAAGTAGCCAAATTAGCGCACTTCCGTATTGCAATATAAGGTAAAAAAAAGAAGAAGCAAAACTCAGATTATAATGTGAAATAATATAGATTTATTTTTATAGAATGTTCACTATATATTTTACATATATATATATATATATATAGAATTTCTATGGTTGATTTGTCATAAATTCCTTTATCTACACATTGTTTTTGCTATTTTGTTAAATATTGTCATTATGAAAATGTGTCTGCTAGACTTTAAGGTAAAGATTTATAACATTACGGTTTATGTTGTGCACATTGTGAATCATCATAACACATCATGACATTATAACAGGCTCAAAGTCTCTATGGGTTGGATTAAAGTGGGCCCAGACTGGACGAACTGAAACCAACAACATCATCTCCATCAGATGCAGCAAGTCTAATGGCAGCAACAAGTCAAAATATAGTTTATCTCCCACTGTCCTTAGTCAAAATAAAGTGGACCCCCCCTGTAATGTCTTGTCGATAAGGTCAGCATCCTTTCATGTCTTCTCCTGTCCTTCATTAGCGCTGATGTAAACAACGGCTGGTAAAGGTAAGACAAGATGTTGAAGATAGATGGTGGTCAAACCCTTTCCACTGCTCTCAAGTATCAAGACTAAAAGAGTGCAACAGTGTCCATTTTGTTGATCAGTGGCCTTGCTTCTGGAAGTATTTGTCCCACAAGTATTTTTAAAGTCTGTTAAAACAGTATATGCCATGAAATCAAAATAAATACACTGCAAAAAAGGCTCATCAAGAATTAGTTTTTATAAAATAAATCAATATTTAGTGAGTTGTTCTTTAAAACAAGCAAAATAATCTGCCAATGGGGTATCAAATAATCTTATTAAAAAAAAAGATTAGTTTACTTACCACGTTGGCAGATTTTTGCTTGTTTTAAAGAAAATCCAACTTAATTTGGACTTATTTCTGAAAACTATTTTTTTTACTTGTCTAAAAAAAAAAAACTTTTAATTGTAAGCTATCTGGAGAAGAAACAAAAAATACTAACTAAAATAGATTTTTTTTTGCAGAGATAAATCATTACTAATATTGATTTGAAGACAACAAAGTTGCTCAATAATTTTGACAAAAAAAATACAATATTGCAGGGAAAATAAAAGAACTAAAACATACAGTATAATTGAAAAATGATGTACAAAAATAAAAATTATTTTAAATATCTGCCTATACACACTGTAAACAAAAAATATAAATCATGTCAACATATTTTCATGATGATTTAAATGAGGCTAACCTTGCTTCAAATTTATTTGAAATTTAAGTTAGTTGAGATTCAAATAAAAAAAATGTATGTTTTTATTTGCAATGTGTTTACAGTACATGTGCGATTTATGAATGCCAGTAACGCAGCTCATTCACTTTCCTTTGGCTTTGGCTTTATCTTTGCCAATTCCTCTGGCATATGTTTTACACTGCAGATGTTTTTCCAGCTGCAACCCAGCACTGAGAGTGCAACCCTTAGAGCTGGTAAACACCCACATACTCTCTCATTTAGACACTATGGCATTATACACTGCATGTCTTTTTGAGAAGCTGGAGCACCCTTAGGAAACCCATGCGAACACAGGAAGAACATGCAAACTCCACACAGACATGCCTTATGGTCCAGCTGGGACTTGAACCAGTAACAGTACTAACCACTAAGCCACCGTGCTGCCTAAAGCAGCTCAACTGATGCTGTTAGGTCACGTGACAATGACAACATGGTATTTACTGTACAGTTGAAGTCAAAATTATTAGCCCACTTTGATTTTTTTTTTCCTTTTTTAAATTTTTTTTAAATGATGTTTAACAGAGCAATGAAATTTTCACAGTATGTCTGATAATATTTTTTTCTTCTGGAGAAAGTCTTATTTGTTTTACTTCGGCTAGAATAAAAGCAGTTTTTAATTTTTTAAAAAACATTTTTAAGGTCAAAATTATTAGCCCCTTTAAGCAATTTTTTTCAATAGTCTACAGAACAAACCATCGTTATACAATAACTTGCCTAATTACTCTAACCTGCCTAGTTAACCTAATTAACCTAGTTAATAGTAAAATATCTAGTAAATAATCTTGACTTTCATCATGGCAAAGATAAAAAAAATCAGTTATTAGAAATGAGTTATTAAAACTATTGTGTTTAGAAATGTGTTGAAAAAAAATCTTCTTTCCGTTAAACAGAAATTAGGGAAAAAATAAACAGGGGGGCTAATAATTCTGACTTCAACTGTACATATCATCATTCATTCATTTTCCTTCAGCTTAGTCCCTTTATTTATCAGGGGTCGCCACATTGGCATGAACTGCCAACTTATCCAGCATATGTTTTACACAGTGGATGCCTTTCCAGCTGCAACCCAGTACTGGGAAACACTGACAGACTCTCACATTCACACACATACACTACGGCCAATTTAGTTCATTCAATTCACCTAAACCACATGTCTGTGGTGAAACAACCTTCTTGCTGTGAGGTGACGTGGCTCAGTGGTTAGCCTGTCATCTCACAGCAAAATGAATGAATGGATTATTTGGAGAACGTGATTTGCAGAGCATTATGGGAGTGGCTGATTCTTTTTTCATGAATTTTTTTTTCATGTGGAATTCTACACTGTCAGAAATAATGCAGGGTGATGTCTTCAACAGAATCATACAGCTACTTGTATCTCACAGTAAGACCTAAAAGGTTAATAAGCTGTCACAAAAAAATCCCTTATTGAGAAAATGAATGGGATTTCTACTTCCAGAACCCGACTGTTGCCCTCTTTGGAGAATCAGCACCGCTGAGGTAAAGCAGGAGGACAGACACTCCATGTTTTGATAAGAAAAAGCTTTCAGGAGGTCAAAGATCAAACATTGTTCATTTAAAACACACAATTGACAGTTTGGGTCTTGTATGTAACTGAACTCTCAGCTCTTTCGTATTGTGAAAAAATAAAGAAAAATCCAGCTTTGTTTCCAACACTGCTCGGCAGCTATTAGGTATTCCCATTTAGCATTCTGTGGCAGAGTCCAGACATAATGAAGGTGGCCAGGCCTCTGATTAGCTGTTGTCTTTGGCACATTTCACACACTGATTGTCGGGCGGCCACAAGTTTTTTTTTCCCCCCAAAAGGAAAACCCTAAAGCATTGTTTCTTCTCAGTATGCTGCATTGACATTAACAGACACACATTTGCACTGCTTGATCCGCTGCACTTTCCGTTGGCGGTAAGGCGGCTGCAGCCCAGGACAGTGAAGCCGGACGGTGACCGTAGTTATCCGGCTCGGTCGACAGAAAGCACAGGACTGGAATGAAGTGGTGTGATCTGGTGTGGACGCTGCTTTCCGACTTCGATGTGAGCTTTGAGATGTCAGGTGGCGTGGGATGTAGAAGGAGTTACACTGGCCATAGCAGAACCGGTTGATAACGGTTCGGCTCAGGCAGCCCTCCAGGCTCACAGTTTGGCGTAGCGGCTGTGTTTTACACCAGTCACTCTTTAGGTACTTGCGCTCGGTGACCACCAGAGCCTCACGACTCGATGAGAGCATGTCATGTTTACCCTTCTGTCGTCGTGCTGATGCAGTGTGCTGGGGCATTGATGCTAGAGTATGGGATGGCGATGATAAATCATTGCCCTTTAGCTTGTAAGGAGAGGGGATGGAACCTTGAGGACGCTGCTTCTTGGTCTCTGTAGATGCGAATAAGGTCCATGCCAAAATGGCAGGTATTGCCAGCTTCCAGAACATTCTGGGAAAAGATTCAAAATGGAACAAAACTTCAGACCTTCTAGAAAAACTAACACATTGTCAAATGTACAGCAGGTATACTCGTTCAGGCTGGATAAACTTTAATCCCATAACTGTAGTCATTAATTTACAATTAAGCAACGCAACACGTTTTTTTTTTTATTCTGGTCCACTCATCACAAAAAATAATGGTAAAATACTAATTAATAATCAATTATTTTGACTATAACATACACTTTTAATCAATTTATACAGATGAATCTCTAAATTGAGTCATCTCATTTCATTAAAACATGGCTTTTTCTACATTTTAATGGTTTACGCCTGAGGAAATTTTTGTAATGATTTAAATTTTGAGACTTTTACAGTGACAAATGTTTATTAAAATGAGCAGTCCTGCACAAAGCAAACAAAAACAAGACCTACAAATGAATAAAATAACAATATTGAACCTGTACATTTAAAATGTAGGGTCTGAAGATAGCCTTTATCCAAATAAACTAAATGATACATTTCATGTAGCTAAATAATATAACATTTTGCAGCTGTTGATCAACATTTTTGTTGTATTTACAGTTGTCAGCAGGCTCCAAGTGCCAAAACAATAAATGATTAATTATGCAATTATTTATCTCAGTTGAATCATTGCTTCAAAATCTCAGTCATCACATAGTAATCATAAAGCTAGCATATGCCATTGTTCATAATCCATAGTCTAATTCACAATTATTCATTCTTTTTCTTTCTGCTTAGTCCCTTTATTCATCAGGGGTCTCCACAGCAGAATGAACAGCCAACTTATCCAACGCCCTTCCAGCTGCAACCCAGTACTGGGAAACATCCATACACGCACATACACTACGGCCGATTTAGTTTATTCAATTCACCTACGTCTTTGGACTGTGAAGGAAACTGTACATCACATGCAAACTAAAACAAACCAAATAAAATAATTTGTTGAGGATTAATTGGGCTGTGTGTTTCTCTAAAAAAAGATTCTGCTAATAACTATTGTTTTGAGACATTTTTAACTGTAGCAGCGGGCAGCAGCTGCTGCTAGGTCGGATACGGCTGCAGCCGGAAGTTAACAATAATTATTTATATTATTTATTTCCTATTTATTGTATTTTATTAACGTCTACCCCCACCCCAACCCTAAACCCAACCGTACAGTTCTGTAAAAATATTAATTATTGTTATACAGTGTCATAAAACAAAAACTTCCGGCCGGCCGCATATGCGATCTAGACTTGACCACGGGCAGCGCCATCAGCATTGTGCAAAGTCTGTCAGGGTACTTCAGCACGACATTCCGTCAGATTTCAGATGAGCAACACACGTGAAAGCACAGTACACACGGAACCTGACGTCATTCTTAAGGCACGGACACGGTAGGCTATTAAAATAAGTCATAGGCTACTCACAGGAGGCATATTCTTGGTGATAACGTACTTGTATAGCAGCGTTTACTTTTTAACAGCATTTTGTCTGTTCCTAAAAAGCAGAGTGGTTCTTATGTAACGCTGATAAAGTTAAACCCTTTGTCTAAACCCTCGATAATGTTTATCATGGCGCCCTCTGTCAGTTTTACTTTAGATAACCGTCTGATAACCTCTTGACTTTTCTAGTACCATACAACCACTGGCATTGTCCATTTAATTCATGTTCTCTCTTCTCATGACCAGCATCCTCTTTCATCTTGTCTGCTGGGTGGATTGGGGGAAAAGCCAGAGTATTTCATGTATTTAAAAGAAGGGCTTTCAATAGATTTGTTTTAATGTCCTAAAGGCATTTCTTAGAGGATATGAGTGTGTTTTCAGGACAGACTAACAAGAAAAGCTCACACAAAGCCTGGAACTAAACAAGACCAGAAAGTTACATAAACGATTGTTACATCCTTTTCATACAATAAGACAACATGAGTTAAAGACCATTCAAGTCAAGAAAACTTGCTAATCTTTCTTCCGAAGATGGAAAACATACTGTAGCCTACATGAAACATAACAGACCTGCTTGTTTGGGTTTTTGTTTAAACATCAAGTATTTTAAATTCCATTTAAGGAAACAATTCATCCCAAATTTTAAGTTCATGATATTTACTTTCCCTCTTGTCACACTAATTGACTTATTTTCTACAAAGGACTAAACCACTCAATCTTGAAAAAGATTCAAAGCACAATATTCAAAGTCTTCTGAAGCTATATGAGAAGCAGACTAAAGTGGACATTGCTATTCATGGGAAATCTTGGCATATTTTTGAGCATGATGTCTAATTCTAAATCTTTTTACTAAATCATTAAATTGATTCACCAAACCAATCTGAGAAAATGATTCAGAAATGGCATGTAAATCTGAAATTTAGCTCACTTACTTACAAACTCTGCGGGTCCGGTGACGTCATCGAATTTCCCTTTAATTTTTAAAGGCAGCGGGTTGTGCAACACCCCGAAAGTGTCTCCGTTTGAAAGTGTAGAAGCTATTTTTTATGCACATATGCATCACTTCCGTTTTTATTTTACTGTACAAAAGTTATTTACACTTAAATACACAGTATACTGGATACCCGAGCTGGGTATTGAACATTGGTTTATTTTTATATCTTATAGTCATTGACTAATTTTAATATAATGTTATGATGCCTAAAATGGAAAGGGGATAAAATAAGTAATGTAAACCCATGTTCCTATAGTTATTATCATGTAAAACTTAGAAGAAGCAAATATGTACTATTTAATATGAATGATCAAAAAGTTATTTTCCCAGTATTCAGATGAAATGTAATAGCTTGGTCATATTACGTGATAGAGATAAACTTATTTTTCCTAGTGTTTGCTGCCCTCTGCTGGTTTCAAGCAGAACTGTCTGGAGAAGCTAAAATCATATCAAATGGATAATCTACACCCTTTCAAAATAGCATTTTAGAAAAAAAAATTTTAAAATCGCCCAATGTTGAAGTGGTTCATCATAAAACATCAAAATATTATTCATTACTTTCAGCAGTTTCTTATGTAAATTCAAAGGGTTTTCTATTCAATTACACTGGAATTTTTCATTTATAGCAATGCATTTGGATATGGAAGGCTTTCAAAATTTGGTAGGCGGAAAATACAAAAAAAAATGGTATAGCACCTCTCATCAGTTGGAATACAATAACTTTTGCATAGATTATGGTAGAGATATTTATTTTTTCCTCTGATTACACACGTGCAGGAACCACCAAAATTATTTACAGCAACATAGACCACACAGAACCTAAAAGGTATACTTTCAAATTTGAGTTTATAAAAAAAAAATACAAAAAACGCCTCTTTTTTTAGGTGTTTATTATAACACAGACAACATATACAGTTATTTTAAATATTTTTAATAGTGTTTTATGAAAATTCAAAGGGTTTTCTTTAAAATGATACCAAATTTTTGCATTTACACCTCTGCATGTAGATTTGGGAAGCTTTTAAATTTGGGTAGGCAAAATCCAGGCGGAAATCCCAAAATAGCACTAGACTTTAAAGGGTTAATGGCGTTTGATTGAGTTTGAGTTGTTCTTCTGCCGATATCAGATTTTCCTGTTGCAATTAATTGCTGAAGGTATTTTCATCACTGTATGCAGTATAATCATGATATTGACCTAAGCTGCAAAAAAAGATTACTTTAACAGTTGTAAAAACAAACAAAAAATTGTTTATTGATTTATTGTATTTATATGTTTAGAGTAACCATGTTTAATTTCAAACAAATTAAATTACAAACGGATGATAAAGTACAATAGGTAACACTTTACAATAAAATCTTATGAGTAATCAGCAGTGAGAAATAGCCTTATTATTATAATTATGTTATCAGTTAATTTAAAAATTCAACAGAATTTTATTAGTCATGCATAGGGCCAGACAGAATCTGCAGACAATATTAGCTATTTCTGTGGAAAATTATGTAAAAAATCTGCAGATTTATGCGGAAATTATTTTGGGAGTATGATAACTAAAATCTTAATATATGAAATAAAAAATAATAGCTTTTTAACTTTTATTTAATGCTTACAATGTATATCCTTCTAGATCCACTTATTTGGTAAACAAAGCAAGTCTCTCATATATTATAACTACTAAAAGAAAATGATACTTTACAAACGGTATTGTAAATAAATCAAATGAACACTTTCATATTAGTCAATATTATTTCTGAAAATAATTTAAAAATGTAATAATTATAAATGTACACGTAAATAAATAGACTCAATGATGGGCTAAAAATCTGCAGAAATTGGGTAAGTTTTCATTCACTCTGGGGTGATTTGAGTCTTAATCTGGCCACAACTTTCTCTGTGTTTCAGCAAATGGAATGATTTTTGGTGCCAAATCATATTTTGAGACTTTTTTTTTTTTTTTTTTTAATTCAACAGTACACTTAGGGCAAATTTACTACCCTTTCATTATGTTCATGGCTGTTTTTGCCCCATTAACTTCCATTATAGTGATGTTTTTGATTGCAAATCCATGACACCATAATCATGCATTCTTGATTATTGCTAGTTTTCCCTTTTGGGAAGAGGTACATTTACATTTTTTTGCTGATGATCATTAGTTGCAGTGCAAAAAAGGTTAGTTTCTGGATAAAAACTAGATGATTATATGAAGTATAGTGTGTGTGTGTGTGTGTGTGTGTGTGTGTGTGTGTGTGTGTGTGTG
>CAIGQZ010034910.1:3647710-3691874 GCA_903798205.1 Danio tinwini
GTGTGTGTGTGTGTGTGTGTGTGTGTGTGTGTGTGTGTGTGTGTGTGAGAGACACTTTCCTTGATATGTCTAAGAAAATCAAAAATAAGCAGCTCAGCTCTTGAAACGTAAACATAAGTGTATTTATATACACAATTTGTTGTTTACTCCATAGAGCTCCATATAAAAGCCAGAAACTTTTTTTTTTGCACAGGCCTATCTAAAGGGTTAATTTTGCCAACTAATGATCACAGTAAAAATGAAAAGTTTTACCTCTCCCCAACAGGGAAAACCACCAACAATCAAGAATGCGTGATTATTTAGTCATGGCTTTGCAATCAAAATATGTGCTTATAATGTATGTCAATGGGGCAAAAAATGCCACAAACACAACGAAATGTAGTCCGTTTAAACAGTACACAAGGGTTAAATTAACTGATTTTAACAAGAAGAGAGCCGTACTGGACAGAGTAAATTAACAATAGTCAGAATTGTCAATGCATGATATCAATATTTTAAATGATCATTATCACAATAAAGAGCAAGCATTTTTTTAAAGATGTCTAATAGACGTCTTGGCTAAAACAAGGCTAAATTTGGGCTGTCGATAAACAGAAATGAATGACTACACACATATAAAGTGAGTCTAATCTGTCTATTTGACGACTAGTCTAGTTTCGGGCTATTCTTAGACGTTCATTACATTTTCACTAATAGCCAAAGTTTAGCCCTGTTTTGGCCAAGCTGTCTACGTTTAGATGTCTATTAGATGTCTATTAAAGAGCCCCTATTATGGGTTTTTGAAAATGACCTTTCATGTAGTGTGTAACACAGCTCTTAGTGAAGTGAAATATCCAGCTAAAGCTTAAATCTGAAAGTGGACAGTTTTTAAAACTATTCATTCATCTATAAGAGTCGACTCATAGTGGTTTAAATTAATCGTCTTCATAACGAATTTTCAGCTGTTTCGGCGTGACGTCTTCGCGAAACATAATGGTTGCGTGCGCAGACTTGGCAAAATTCAAACCTGCGGCCCCGCCCACTAACACAGCAGCAAGACGCTCATGAAGACGATGTGCTTACCTGGATATTATTGGAAGTGTGAGGGAAAGGAGTCGTTCAGAAATCTGCACGCTTAGTTTCTGCCTCCATCTTGTAATGGACAGACGACACCAGGGGTGCAGGCCAAATAAGGACAAATTATTAGGTACAGAGGCTGGCTGCTGAACGCTGGTAAAGGCTTGCGAATGGAGAGCGGGAGCCCGCGGAGATAGCTTGTCAGAGGACAGAGGATGCTACAACCTCCCGGCTGGGGATGTGATCGTTTAGAAAAGCAGAATACAGGTAAGCACTTAGAACATATAGCTGTTCACGGATGAGGTGCCACAGCAATGATTGCAAATAGAAATGATCTACATGTTTTGTTACTAGTAACCGCGTGTACTGTATCAGGTTAACTCTTTATATTCTCATATCATGTCTAATGCAAAGTTGTAAACGCGACGCGTGCTGCTTTGTTTACAGATTTAAATGCTTTCGTGAGCTCGTTCCACTGCCGTTTGTCATTGCTATGGCCACCGTTAGCTGATCCTGCACACGTGCAGCGGTCAAGGTTCAGAATAGTTCAGCTTTTGCTGCTGTGTGGATTAAAACTGAATGTGTGTCATACTTAACATAAGCAATAAGCTTGTGTTTAACTGCACTGCTTTCGGCGCTGAGGTGTCTGAATAACACTGTTGAGAACCGGGTACTGTTTACTGTGGTGTTAGTAAGTTTACTTTGAAGCGTGTTTCGGGCGTCCGCTGCGATCGGATCCTATACCAATGTTGGCGACCCGGGGGCTTGATAAACCATGCTGGGCATTTTACTGTCTCGCGCTGAACGCTGTCGACCAATGGCAACAGGCTGTCATCGGTCCAATCAGCGCAGATTAGCTTCGCGCAAAGCAGGGGTTTGGAAACAAATGAATCGCTGAACGATTCATATGGGAGTCGCTGGGATAATTAGGTAAAAATAAATGCATATTATAAGACCATGAACGTGTTTTTTGACCTTGCATACATATCAGTATGTTGTTGGAGACCCATAAAACCGAAATATGACTCTTTTCAATGTGTAATAGGGGCTCTTTAAACACAAAATTGTTTGCTGGTTATATTTAATTATTAAATATCTTCATATGACTAAAATCAGTCCTTAATTCCCCATTCATTGTAACTGCATGAAAAGAGCGAGCAAACAGCATATCTCCAGAATTAATTTTTGAAACATGAAGATGAGAAAGTATTTATGTAAAGACATAAATACGTGTGAGCAGCCTCTTTAAGCTCTATAAATCTGGGTTACTGTGGAGAATCGGCTACTTCTGAGGTTACAGTTAGCTGTGACTCACTCGGCGGCAGAAAGGAATGGATTAATCATCCGTATCTCCCTCCGTCAGTGTCGCCGGCAGCCATTAATGCTGTTTACTTTTACACCAGTCCCAGAATGCCATGCAAATAAACAGGGCCGCCCATCAAAAAGGAACGCCACAGAAGCCATAAGGTTACGAGGAAGTGGCCTTTATGTCTCTGCTGAGGCAGGGTTAAATAATGAGGGCTTTGCTTATGCCAGTGGTGAGATATGCAGGGGACATGTAAACAGTGGGGATAGCACCATGTGAACATTATTAGATCAGGATGTGGAAAGTTTAGCAGTCTTGGGTTTCTCTCCTTCAGATGACCACAGGCTAACTAAAGGACTCTGGTTTACTGGTAGCATAGAATGACGTGTGAAGTAGCAGGGAATGCTGGGATGTGACAGTGACTCAGAGGCCTGTGACATACATACACAAACATCGCCAAGCTCAACTGTCCATACCTGAGATTGATTTCAGATCACTGTGAGTGAAAGTGAAGCAAATACAAACACAGACACAAGGGTTATAAATCTCCCTTGAGAAAAATTGCGGTTTGGAGATAATGACAGTGTCTAGTTGGAACACATGCAAGAAAATAAACACAAACCCTTCTATCTCTCTCCCATCTGTCTGTGTATGTGAGAAAGTCAGAGACAGATCATCCACACTGTAAAAACAGTGTGTGGATTTGCAGCGTAAACTCTGCCATTTTTACACTTTATTATTGCCGAACAGAATGCCATTGCTTTGCTGTCATATAGCAGAAGTCTGCTTTTCGTAATTAGTTAGGTATAACAGTATGCTATTTACAGTAATAGCCTTGGAACAAATTATTAAAGTAAAGTGAAAGTGATTTGAAACCAATTCTTGGAATTTGTCCTGCATTTAAACATAAAAGTGGACTGCATTGGAGTAAAGGATTCAAAACTGCAACTTTTGAGTTGTCCGATTTTATTTATTTTATTTTAGCTCAAAAACATCTCTGTTTAGTAGGACTGTGCAAAAATATTGTATATATATATATAGTGTATCGATTGTCCAACCTCAAGTATCGATTCAAATTGTGCCAAACGACCTCTTCCTCCGCTCCTGTAGATGTAGCTAACTCGCGATCAACAAAACGCCAAGTAGTACAATATCAGAAGTAAGCAAGAGAGCATGGTGGAAAATATAAAAGTGCCTCCAACTTTTAGAGCTGACGTGTGGCTGCACTTTGGCCATTTGTAAGCTTTGCAATATATATATATATATATATATAGTTCTCTGTTCAGTCACATTGTGCAGTACTAATGAATTGGAATGGATGGAAAATAAATTGGAATTGGAATTTTAATTTGTCTGCAGACTTTATCAAGTATATAGTCACAATATAATGTGACACACATACTAATACAAACTATTGCAATATATCACAATATTTATTGTATCGCAAGACATCGTGATATATTGTATCGTGACCAATGTATCGTGATATGTATCGTATCGTGAGGCCCTTGCCAATACACAGCCCTACTGTTTAATGAGGCTGCTTACTGCAGAGCCAATGGGTGGAAATTGATGTCCATCTCCACCTCACTGGATGTAATGGGTGGAGCTAGAGAGTCCAACCACACATTAACCATTAGACTATTGCTAAACATAGGCTGTTTCTTAATGTGCGTTCTTCAGCAATCTTGCCTCCTCGTGTTCTTGTGCAACATTATCATCTTCGTTCCAGAAGTTATTGCGGCCGAATAAAGGAGGTGGGAAGCGCAGCATTATATATATATAATTATTGTTATTATTATTATTAAAGTTCAGAGATATAACGTATTTGTCTCAGGAGCTTCCCTAAATGAAACGGTAAAAGTAAACATTACCATAAAACTATTTATAAAGGCATAAACACATTAAGGGTGTTTATTTGCTGAAATTCATATGCATATTATATATTGTGAAAAGAGGAAAAACTATAAATTAAATTAGAGTGCTGTAATGTTTGAATAATTTTCCATTACAAATGCATGAAGGTCATGCGACCGTCAGGAAGAACACAGCATCTGATTTCTCACAGGACGTGTTCTCGCGAGTTCGTTCTTCTATGGTAACTTGGCAAGACCGGTCTCCACAAGAAAGCAAGTCCGTTCTTACCGTTCTTGGAATTGAGAAACAGCCACTGTCCAGTGAAATGGAGCTGTATTAGTTCTGCAGTGAGCACTACTTTTTCATGCAGTTAAAGGGAACCCATCATGCCCATTTTTACAAGATGTAAAATACGTTTCTGATATCCCTAGAGTGTATATGTGAAGCTTCAGCTCAAAATACCCCACAAATAATTTATAACTCTTTGAAACCATGAAACCGTACTGCCTTTAATTCTCTTGTTTGAGCAGACTGTTTTATCAAGTGTGATTATAAGTAATATAATTCATTAATGTTTACCATTAGAGACTGGATATATTCACACACTATAGCTACACAACTGTAGCTATACAAACCCTTATAAAAGTATAAGGGTTTGTATAGCTATATAAAAATAAACTAATTTGAATGGATAAAAAAATCTGTTTGATTAATTATCCAATGACTCACTTGTAAAGACGGCACTTTCATTACTGGATGAATCAGTGTTTGTCTTAAAAAAATCCTGGAACAAATAGTTCAGAACAAACAGTTTTTTCATTAGTCACTGATTACCACCTATTGGTGTAATATTCTAAATGATAAAACAATCTTTATTTGGCGCATCAAACTACTTTTAGTAATTGAATTGCTCTATTTTGACCATACATGTTGGATTAATAGCCCAATCATTGCCTTTTAAGAATAATGGATGTTCGATAATTAATTCTGATCTTGTAATAATTAAACATGAAGCTCTAATTTATTATATAAATTAAGTATAAAAAAATGCTAATAAATAGACCATAATTCCAAAAACATTTACCTAATATAAACAAAATTGTGAAGTGTCTGTGGTTTACATTCATTCATTCATTCATTGTCCTTTAGCTTAGTCCCTGATTATCAGGGGTTGCCACCGTGGAATGAACCACCAACTATTCCAGCATATTTTTACGTAGCGGATGCCCTTTCAGCCACAACCCAGTACTGGGAAACACCCATACATGCTCATATTCACACCCATACACTATGGCCAATTTTGTTTACCCGATTCACTTATAGTACATGTCTTTGGACTGTGGGGGAAACCGGAGCACCTGGAGAAAACCAATTTGAACATGGGGTGAACATGCAAACTCCACACAGAAATGCCAACTGTCCCAGCTGGGACTCGAATCAGCAACCTTCTTGCTGTGAGACGACAGTGCTAATCACTGAGCCGTCCCTGTGTAATTACCAATAACCACTTAGCTCATCTGCTCAACATTTTATAGATCATTAAGTTCTGATTATGCTTAGTAGAGATGCATTGATATATATCGGCCAATAAACAGTATTGGTTGATATAAATATAAAAAAACCTGATTATCATGACTGTCCTTATTCTGTTAATCAATAGAGGGAGGGGAAACACATTGAATTTGTACTGTGCGGAAATAAAATGCATAGAATTACTTTGAAATGGTTGACAAAACTGCAGATTTAGGCTGTACTCTGCAACACTAAATCTTTTAAACAACTAATATGATTATGCACAGAAGCTTTTCTTTGATGTGAGAATGTAAACCTTAATTTGTTTTTAGAATTCAAGGTTAAAATAAAGTTAGAGAAGTTAGGAGATCTATCAGTGCATCTATAACAAAACACTGTCAAACACTACATGATAAAGTTTGCATTAACTGGAAGCTGCAACCGTGTTTTTTTTTCTGTATTGTGACGCAGTTTCCTGGGGACCTAAAAAAAAACTAGCCATTTATCTATCCTTTTGCCAAATGGTCATGCTCTGCAAGGTCACAGAAGTGAGGAATCCTGAAGTCAATATCTCAAGCCACAGGCAGTGGAGATGAACAGATGGCCAGCCCATCACAGCCCTCAAACACATACACTCACAATGACACCTACCATCTCCAAACCATCTATTCTCCCTGTCTTGGGTTGTAAGGGAAGCCCAGAGAATGTATGTTCTCACAGAAGTGGAGAGAGATGGTGTGATGATCTCCACAGGGAAAGACCTTGTAAAACAAATCTGGGATCTTCTTGCTGTGAGGCTCCAGTGCTACCCGCTGAGCAACAAATGGCCTAGCCATCACTGTTAAATCTAAAACAACAATAACAGCAACTTGCCAATATTTAACACTGGACAATTGCTCATGGAATAAAATTTGTATACAAGTCAAAAGTATTAGCCCTTCTTTTTCAAATATTTTTCAAGGGATATTTAATGGAGATAAGGAATTTTCACAGTATATCCTATAATATTTTTCTTCTGAAGTCTTGTTTTATTTTGGCTGGAATAAAAGCAGCATTTTAAAGCATATAAAGGTCAATATTATTAGCCCTCTTAAGCAATATGTTTTACAGAATAAACCACTGTTATACACAACCTGACAAAACTCTTGTCGTCTATTTTTATTATACAATTATTATTTTAAATTAAATTAATATGTAACTGGAAAATAATGTAAAGGCACAACTGGAGTGACACTCTAAGGTCATTTTAACAATCTTTTGCATGAATAATAATTTCATTTGAATGAAATTCTATGGGAAATATATAGGACATTTTCTAATACAAAAAAAAGATGTTTAATTATCTGTTGTCTTAGACTTGACACATGGCAGAGAATTCGCTTGTTAAGTGTGACATCACGCGAAGCGGCTTCCGGGTCCAAGCGCTCTATCAAACTGAACGGGGAGACTCATCAAATGGTAATAATAAACGTTTACAATGCGATGTAATACTTTAGAAAATCACGATTGCAATTTCTTAAGTTTTACCACCCTAACTGCATCCCTCCTTTGTGCTTCATACAAAAAGATCTATCAGGCATGCTTAGTATGATCGTCATCATATTGTTTAAACTTTAGTTTTGTCGACTTGCAAAACTCACTGTGTGCCGTCACCTCCATATAAAAGACTGTTAATGTCTTTTTCGGCGTGCATGTTAAAAACTGGGACTCGACCCGAGAGAGAAGCAGCTCGTCCGGGTCCAGCAGGAGCAGTGTGTGAGGTGCGCGGGTGTGGTTTTCTACGCACATGCAGAGATATGTCAGTTTGCTTTTTAAATAAACTACACTGCTTTCACCGGCTTTGGTTTGGTTGCACATAGAGAATAACGTCTTTATTCTGGGATTACCCCTCTTAATACATACACTTGCATATGAAGTAAATCATATCTCACTGGTGATTTTTACTGGGGCACGTGCCCCAGTAAATTGGGTCTAGCGACGCCCCTGCGTCTATCCAAGTTTCAGGAACAGCAAATAATAACTTGACTTCTAGTTGATCATTTGGTATTAGAAGTGGCTAATATGAAGAGCAAACACCTCTAAACTGTACTTATTTTACCAAAATAAAATATGATCATTTGGATACATCTTCAATGCTTCCTCCTCCATCTTACCCCAGACATGTTCAGTAATGTTCATGTCTGGAGACTGGGCTGGCCAATCCTGGAGCACCTTGACCTTGCTTTTAGGAACTTCGATGTGGAGGCTGAAGTATGAGAAGGAGTGCTGTCCTGCTGAAGAATTTGCCCTTTCCTGTTGTTTGTAATGTAATGGGCAGCACAAATGTCTTGATACCTAAGGCTGTTGATGTTGCCAGATCTCTTACATGCCCCCATACTGAATGTAACCCCAAACCATGATTTTGCCTTCACTAGAATCAACTAGAAGTCACGTTATTATTTGTTGCTCTTACAACTGGAATCGATGACAAGACTTTTGTCAGGCAGTATACAATGACTTGCCTAATTACTCTAATTTGCTTAGATAACTTTCTCCTAGTTAAGCCTTTAAATTGTACTAAAGCTGAATACTAGTATCTTGAAAAATATATAGTATGTACTGTCATCAGAACAAAGATAAAAGAAATCAGTTATAACAGATTAGTTATTAAAACTATTACGATTAGAAATATGTTTAAAAAATCTTCTTTCCGTTTAACAGAAATTAGGTAACAAATATACAGGGAGGCTAATAATTCTGATCCAACTGTTTATGACAGAGGTCACCAAACTTGCTCCTGGAGGGCCGGTGTCCTGCAGATTTTAGCTCCAACCATAATCAAACACACATGAACAAGCTAATCAAGGTCTTACTAGGTATACTTGAAACATCCAGGCAGGTGTGTTGAGGCAAGTTGGAGCTAAACTCTGCAGGGACAACGGCCCTCCAGGACCAAGATTGGTGACCCCTGGTTTATGACAAAGAATGGAACACATACTGTATTAAAAAGAATTCATAATACACATCAAGCTCCATTCTAAAACTGACATTTCACATATAAAACCTCCTTGAGAATCCTGTTCCCACAAAACACAGCTGCTAAAAACAGTTTGAGCCAAATGACTGATGTAAGAGAATAAGTGTAGCGTAAGACAACCAAACCGCAAGTACCAGCATCTCTCATTGAGCACAAGCCAGCATGCACTCCGACACAGCCAGCGATACCAGCATTGACCGACCAGTGTCAAAACCCACAGCGAGTCTTCCCTAACACTTCCACAACATCTCTAAGCCAAAATAAGAGTCACACGTCAGACCTTGAAGCTCTCTTTCTGTCTAACACCCATATGCACATTAAAACACACAAACACCATCGCACGCATAAACACTAACTGGCGCCACAAAATTATGAATTTGACAGGAGTTATCATCACAGCAATTATGTACCTCCCTCTGCCACAAGAAAATGTCTTAGGAAACATGTAAAGCTGATGTGTGTCTCCAAAAAATAATGATTGCATTCACACCAATTTTCCCAAACATTTGCTCTCACGCTTTTTAGGGGAATCAACCTGGATAAAAAAAAGTATTTTAATGAACACAGATTCAGCTTTAATATATAATTACAAACACACTTGAAGACAAGAAAAGCTCTAACATGCCAAATTATGTTATTCGAGTCCAGTTTACACACTGGAATGTGATGGAGAGTCATGTGTGCGTCACTTCTGACAAATGTAAATACATTTGAAACATGCCAAGACTATATCTGCCCTGAAGCCTAGTCTAAGTGCTTGGATTTGCTCCAGGGACATCTCTAATTTGAATAATTTCATTTAAACACACTGTAAAAATGTCTGCAATTGAAATATATTTTTATTGCACTGTAAAGATAATAACTTTAGTGACTGGTGGGCACGTTATATGAAAATATAGCAAGGGTTATAAAAGGATAATAAGATGTTTCACCCACCACTTGCCATGCGCATTCCTGACTAAACATCTACAAAGATGGCAGCATGAATTGATCTTTACCATCTGACAAGCTGTCAAAAGTTGTTTCTAATATTATTCCCACTTCCAATTGTTTTTTAAAACATCTATAAACTACCTGACAAAAGTTTTGTCATCGATCCCTGTTGTAAGAGCAAGAAAAAGAGTTGATCATTTGGAAAGTAACAGAAGGTAGATTTTCTGATAAATCATCTGTTGAACTGCATTCCAATCATCACTAATCCTGCAGAGGACCTTTTGGAACCCACATGGACCCAAGACTCTTGCAGAAATCAGTCAAGTTTGGTGAAAGAAAAATCATGGTTTGGGGTTAAATTCATTATAGAGGCGTGCAAGAGATCTGCAGAGTGGATGGCAACATCAACAGCCTGAGGTATCAAGACATTTGTGCTACCCATTACATTACAAACCACAGGAGAGGGCAAATTCTTTAGCAGGATAGCGCTCCTCATACTTCAGCCTCCACATTAAAATGCCTGCAAGCAAGGAAGGTCAAGGTGCTCCAGGACTGGCTAGCCCACTCACACGTCCTGAATATTAATGAGCATGTCTGAGGTAAGATTGAGGAGGAGGCATTGAAGATGAATCCAGAGAATATTGATGAACTTTGGGAGTCCTGCAAGAATGCTTTCGTTGCCATTCCAGATGACTTTATTAATAAGTTACTTGAGTCTTTGCAGAGATGTACTGTATGGATGCAGTCCTCCAAGCTCATTAGAGTCATACACAGTATTAATTCTTGTTCCACTGCACCAGGCCTTTATATTCCATACTGTACATTATATATGTTAAGTGACAAGACCTTTGTCTAAGAAAAGTCAGACCTTACTGTCCTAAATAAATAATTAAAAATCAAGGCATGACCATATTTTGTTTCGGTAAAATAAGCATAATCTAGAGTCCTTTGCCTTTCATTTCAGCCACTTCTGATACCAAATGATCATCTAGAAGTCAAGTTATTATTTGTTGTTGTTAAAACTTGGATAGGCGACAAGACTTTTGCCAGGTAGTGTATGTAGTCACACATTACAGATTACAATGGGTGAATGAGTGTGTGTGTAGGCACAAAATGCATAAAAAAGAAGAAAATATTTTACAATTGGTAACATGTCCATTGTTCATGTACAAGTCTTATTTCACACCACAACAATTAGGATGTTCTGACTTGAGAATGTCAAGTGCTGAACAAAGAAACAGGAACATTATCACCTGAAACTAGTGGCCATCAAAAAAAAAAAAAAAAAAAGCCAAAGCACATTTCAGATAAGTGAAATGATTCTACATAGGCCGAAATTCAATAATGTAATATATATCATGGTAATGAACAGGCACAATATTGGTATTGTGGACACTTCAAAATGCTGTAAATAATAATAAAAATGTACTTTTAGAGTGTATTTTAAGAATATTCACATTGTATTTGCAGTGGTTGCAGTTCATCACAGCACCAAATGCTTGGAGACTTAGTTGGTTAGCTTAATAGTTCAAACATTAAAACTTTCATGTAAATCTGGCCTACTACATGCTAAAATATTGACAAAGTTCTGTGACTATTTATAGGACTATTATTGTAGGTTAACAATGCTACAATAATTAACTAAACTCATGTTTAAGGTGATACTAGTTTCTCAGTTAATGTATAATGAAAGATTAAAATCGTAATCGCAATCTGCTTACAAGTAATAATAATTTTATTAAAAGGAGTTATTAACTAATACAATTTAGTTGTATTTTTAAATGAATACTTATAAATCCTTATAAAATACTTATAAAACTTATAAAGCTGCCCTTCTCACTGTTGATTTTTATCAATTAACTAATGTTTACTAAAGTACTAATTCTTACAATTAGCAACACTTTATTTTTATAAAAATATCTGTTGATACTGCTCCTTCAACAGACATTTAACTGGCTATAAGAAACTTTGCAAGTACATGTCAACTTACACTAACCCTAACCCCAACTTAACAGTCTACTTATAATCTATTGAGAATTAGTTGGCATGCAGATGCAATGTAACTTAAACTCAACAAACGGACCATCAAAATAAAGTGTGACCTTTCAATTTACTAATTGAAAAGTTATACATATTTACTAACACAATATATTGAACTATAGTCCACAATAAAGCATTACACTAAGTATTATTATACGGGTTATAGTAACTTTTTTACGGCAACGTCAATATATAATACCATACAATAATATTGTATTGGATATAATAGGGTGGCACGGTGGCAAGAAGGTCACTGGTTTGGTCCTCTCTGGGTCAGTTGCTGTATTTGTGTGGAGTTTGCATGTTCTTCCCGTGTTCGCGTCGGTTTCCTCCAGGTGCTCTGGTTTCCCCCACAGAAATGCACTAAATTGGCCATAGTGTATGTGTGTGAATGTGAGAATGTATGGGTGTTTCCCAGTACTGGGTCGTGGCTAAAAGGGCATCTGCTGCATAAAACATATGCTGGATATTTGGTTCATTCTGCTGTGGCCACCGCTGATAAATAAAGGGACTAAGCTGAAGGTAAATAAATGAATGGATGAATGAATATCATATATTGTCATATTAATCACAGGAACATTTGACAAAATTAGAAAATTTGAACAAAAAAACCCTGGGATTTTCTTGCTGTGAGACTTGAGTGCTACCTACTGAACAACAAATGTCCAGCCATCACTGTTATATAAAAAAACCCCCCACAAAAACCTGGCAGTCATTAACACAGGACTGTTTCTCATGGAATAAAATTAGACAAATATAGTATTACAACATTAAAGTACATTGAAGTATTTTTTGTTATTATAGAGATGGCAGTATAAACTAATTTCTACCAACTGACAAGCTGTCAAAAGTTGTTTTTAATATTATTCCCACTTCCAATTGTTTTTAAAACATCTATACGAAGGTCAAGGTGCTCCAGGATTGGCCAGTCCAGTCACCAGACATGAACATTATTGAGCATGTGTGGGGTAAAATGAAGGAGGAAGCATTAAAGATGAATCCAAATAAAGTCCTGCAAGAACACTGTCTTTGCCATTCCAGATGACTTTACACTAAGCATTATACCTGTTAAAGTAACGTTTTAGCAGCAATGTTAATTGCGCTATAATACCGTGTATTGACATGAACGCTTCAGCATTTATTCACAAGACAATTTAACATTGTCATGAGCCTAAAAATGATACACATAAGTTACTAAATGAATTTAAACTAGTATTGATCTAAATCACAGAGTAAGGGAAAGGGAACAGCATGGTGTGATTTTTCACCATGTGGAGTATATCTTGATCAGAGATGGAATATCTGTGGTTTCGAACTGTTAGGTCAGACTCATGTTACGATACATAGCTGAAGTTTAAAGTGTGGTTGAACAGTTCAACCATATCAGTGACTAAATTCTCTGATGGCTGTCGTCACTTTGAGTCTGACATCAACTCCCTCAAATACACACTCAGTCGAGTGTCTTTCACAAGCATTTCCCATTTCACATCTACAGCAGTTAATGTAAGATAATTACAGCAAATGATTCCTAACCAACCCCAATCGAAACATAAACCTCCCCTAGCATATAACCGTAACCATACCCTATGCTAATCATAATTATAACTGTGCTCTAGCTCTTAATAACAGCCACTTGCATTGCCATCAGTCTTGCTACAGTGGTAATAGCGCTGGGGAATTAGAAGGTCACTGGGAAACTCAAAGGCTGTCAGACTCAAATCCGCTCGGTTTAATGCGCTCTGAGGGGCAGTCACCACTTTGAACTGAGTCGCAGCTGATCCTTTTCCATGCCCTCCTTTATAATGCCAATCATGCCTGAGCTGGACTAAAGCCAATACTGTCACACGTTTTCTTATGTACACTTTCCTATATCATAAAACTCTCACGCTTACTCTCTATTATTATAAAATAATACAAAATCAGTAATTGATTTAGAGCAGGAAATGGTTGTTCTTTCTTTGGCTTGCTACAGTAGCATAATATAAACAAAAACAACATATTTTATATATTGACATTTCGTTTTTCCATGAATCTTAAACATATAGTGGAAAAAAAGGTTTGTTTACACTTATAATACATGGTTGATCCAATAGTCCTAAAGTAACCCTAAATGGGTTTTTTATGGTATTTGCTGTTAAAACTGTCTTATGAAACCTTAATTTTGTTGGTGAAGGTGCTAATATAATAAAAAATAAAGTTTCTACTTTTTCACTGTGTAATCTTTTGTGCAGTGGAAATGTTCTATAGGTGTTAAATGTTACACTAGATGCCAACAATAACATTTTAATAGGGATGAAATAAATAAAACAATTCATAATTTAAAAATTCTTTAGACCTTAACATAAAATCTGAATATGTGATTACATGAAGAACCTTAACAACACTCAAAAAATATGTTTGCAGTTTGTTCAAATTACTTATAGAAAATTAGCTGAAACAACACAATTCTCAATCTTTTCTGGGAACAACTTAATGTTAAATTCACTTAAATTTGTAAAAACTAAAAAGTTAACTTAATTCACGTTGTTTCAACAAAAAATTGATTGTGTGGAACCCAGAATTTTTTTATAGTGAACACTTAAAACATTACATTTATTGCTTGTTCAAACTACTTATTTAAAATAAGCTGAAACAACACAATTCTTTTTTTTTGTGGGGGGGGGGGGCAACTTAATTGTTTTATATTCAATCTACTTCAATTGCAAAAACAAATAAGTTGACTGATTCCTTCAAGTTGTCCCAACACAAATCGATTGTGTAGAATTCAGCATTTTTTACAGTGTATTGCACATAAAGTACTTAAATACTCTATGAAGGTAATTTATAAAATATTTATAAACCTTTATTTTTATTTATAAAAATAAAGGTTCTTTGGCGATGATGGTTCCACAAAGAACCTTTAATATCTACAGTATGGAACCTTTCCATTCAACAAACTTTCCTTAAGATTACTAAATGTTCAGAGATGAAAAATGATAAGAACAAATAAAAAACTTGGTTCTTTAAAGAACTGAATACTGAAAAGTTCTTAAGGGAACCAAGAGCATTGTGTATTTTCTTTCTAAATTCTTTCTAAAATAAATATTAAATGGGTATTGCTTTATTTTGATGGTCCCTTTAATGCATTTTGTTGAATTTAAGTTACATTGCATGTACATGCCAACTAATTCTCAATAGATTATAAGTAGACTGTTAGGTTGGGGTTAGGGCTAGTGTAAACTGACATGTACTTGCAAAGTTTCTTATAGTCAGTTAAATGTCTGTTAAAGGAGCAGTATCAACAGATATTAAGCAGACAGTCTACTAATACTCAAATGAAAAGTAATTGCCATGTAGTTGCAATGTAACTTTTAGTCAACAAAATGTGCAATAGGGACCATCAAAATAAAGTCTTCATTAATTGAAAGGTGCTCTATTTTAAGATTCTAAATAGAGTTAAAAAAATGTCTTTTTTTTTGGAATTTACCTGCAGATCTGGACCCCCCGAGATTTGTTTTCTTGCTGTGATTCCTGAAGAGGTCACTCAGAGGTCAAAGGTCAAGCAGCAGGTCAGAGATCGGTCGAGGCTCAGAGCTCCAGATGTACAGAGGCAGTGTGGAAATCCATCAGAAGTACAAGATGTTTGTTGACGCGCTCCTGAAGATGCTGCCGTGTGCGTCTCCACCAGCCTTTCCTGTTCAAGTCCACAGCTCTGCAGAGGCCAAACTCAAGCAGTCATGCTTTATGGCTCATAGCTCCCAAGTTTCACTCATTTATGTGGCATCCAGCTCGCATTCTGTTTCACTGAGTCCTTCCCGGTGAGTCTTTGAATCATCTTCTCTCTGATTTACTGTCACATCCCACTGGCTCTCCAAAGAGAAGTGTGTGAGTGTGAAGAAAGTAGGAAGAAAATCATCAGTTGTACACAAGTAACAGAAAGATTCATCTACACCTCTCTCTCTCTCTCTTTCTCCTTCCCTCCCTCTCTTTTGGTCTGATACCTCCCCCAGAAGCCCACTGTTAATCAACCAGTCCTGAAAACATATTGTCTGTCTCTCTCTCTCTCTCTCTCTCTCTCTCTGAACTGCAGCACACATGAGTTTGCATCCCTGTTTTAACCCCGTCCGTCTCGACTGCCGCAGATAACATGCCCACAGTGTCAGAAGTTCTTCTGTAAATATAGAAAACACATCGATGGGTTTGATCTTTTTAAATTGATCTTGGTTTATTCCAAAATGTGTGGGCTCATGTTTCTGGAACATTTTGGACATTTTCACTGTGGCTTTATTGAGGTCCCGCCTGAAGGTTTTTCCTCAAGTGTCTTTCCAAATGCAAAATGGTTTTATAAACAAGTTTTGACAGCACATCAAGGCAAGACAAAGCAGATGTGTTATGTGGCCTTAAAAAGACAAAAGCCTTCAGATGCTAAATCATTAATCTTTCACACTAACAGTTTATCATGAAATTTTGCGCCCCCATAAATCTTCATTTGGCTTGGGATGTTGCACATTACTGACTGTTCTCCTTTTGTTTTCTTTGCTTATTCAGTCGTTCGTTTTCCCATTCTGTTGTTTTTGTGGTTTTGAACTCATCTCCATTCGACCACATTAAGAATAACACGCCTCTCTTGTTCCTTTCCTTTTTTTCTCTCAAATGCACACACAGACAAACTTGTGTGG
Organism: Danio tinwini; assembly: GCA_903798205.1. NCBI lineage: Eukaryota > Metazoa > Chordata > Actinopteri > Cypriniformes > Danionidae > Danio > Danio tinwini. The sequence goes on from CAIGQZ010034910.1 coordinate 3,664,089, forward strand.
AAAACTTGAAAACACCCAACAAGAAATCTTACACACTGAGCAGACACACATATAAACATGTTTTGGTTTAGAAACTAAAGTACTCAGATGTCATGTTAAATTGTATTGATAGTAGTAATCTAGATGGTTCTGGTTCAGAGCCGACTGTTAGTGTTGGATGAGTTGGTCTGGACCTCAAGATTTAGAGCTGTTCTCACCAGACTGACCAAATAATCAATTTCACACAGACCTGGTGGATGGAGTCATTGCCCTCTAGTGGTTGAAAACGCAATGGCACCCAGCTTAATATGTACAGTATTTGGGACAATGTGCAAGCACCTATTTTTCTAGCATTGAGGTTTAAGACTAAATCTGAGCAACATATCCTAAATGTAAATTGACATTTGTATTTTGTTTCTCATTAAAAATAGTTCTTAAAATCATCCATTCATTTATTTTCAGCTCAGTCCCTTTATTAATCAGGGGTCGCCACAGCCAGCGGAATAAACCGCCAACTTATTCAGCACGTTTTACACATCGAATGCCCTTCCAGCCGCAACCCAACAATGGGAAACACCCATACACTCTCATTCACACACATACACTATGGCCAATTTAGCTTAGCCAATTCACCTTTAGTGCATGTCTTTGGACTGTGGGGAGCACTCGGAGGAAACCCACGCGGACACGGGGAGAACATGCAAGCTCCACACAGACATGCCAACTGACCCAACCAGGGCTTGAATCAGCGATCTTCTTGCTGTAAGGAGATCTTACCCACTGCGCCATTGTGACACATAATTATAAAAAGTTCATGTAAATTGTTATGCAGTAGGCTATAAAAAGTCAAGCCTTCTGTAAATGTATCAAATGTTATTTAAAATACCTTGAAATGTTGTTTTATTTATGTGCAGATAAACAAACTAACAAACCATAAAATAAATACAAGACTGTTAATCATATGCTCAGATATTTATTATTATTATAATTGTGATATGTTTGATTATTTCATACACTCTCAGAAATAAAGGAATGAGAGCTGTCCCTGGGTACCTTATTAAAAAGGTCCATATTAATACCTCAAGGGTACATATTAGTACCTAAAACGTACAAAAGTGTTCCTCCTAAAATGTTAGGCACTAATATAAACTTTTGAGGTACCAATATGGACCCTTCAAGTACAAATGTGTACCTTTTGAAAAGGTACCACCCCAGTGACAACTTGCGTACCGTTATTTCTGAGAGTGTATGACTAATGTAAAAAATCTTAGGGTGAAGTGGAAAGAATGATGTTTCTAGCGTTTTGTAACAATATGCTAACATAAGTTGGAACATTGCAAACATGTTTCTACCATGTTTTAACATGTTGCTTGCACATTATTATTACATAATTCTATCTTGTCCTTAGCATGTTTCCAACTTGTTTTAGTACATAGCTAGCATATTTTAACACACTGAATTTGCTTATTTCTGGCATTTGGTGATTTAACACTACAGCAGTGTGAATTAGCATCCTGCTATCATGTTTACCACAATACTAGCATGTTGCTAACATGTTTATCATGGTCACTAGTCAATTTAGATTTAAGATTCTGTTCACATTTAACACAATGCTAGCATGAATTAACATGTTGCTAGAATGTTACCGTGTTTTAGCATGTTGAGATGATTTACCATTTTACTAATGACTTAAGGTCTCAAAGACTAGTTACTATTGCTAGTTAAAGACAAATATTGTGAAAAGTATGAAGAAAATCTGATTCATATCGCTAAAACAATACACAGAAATTGGGGGCGCCCTAATATGGTTACCAATGGAAAACTGAATGTCATCTGGTGGTGATGTTAGGTACTGCGCCCACACAAAACCTCAATAAAAGCTATTTTTTGAGAAATCAACTTCAAATTTAAAATGCAATTTGTTTAAATATTTTGCTTAGATTTGCTGTCAATTTTAATGTAAAAAATTCATTCATTTATTGTTTTTGTCTCAATTTCAGAGGTCGCCACAGCGGAATGAACCACCATAAAGTAAAACATGTTTTGTAAAATAAATATATTATATATGATCAAAAATTAGGGTGATGTGGTGGCGCAGTGGGTAGCACAATTGTCTCAGCAAGAAGGTCGCTGGTTTGAGCCTTGGCTGGGTCAGTTGGTATTTCTTTGTGGAGTTTGCATGTTCTCCCCTTGTTCACGTGGGTGTTCACTCCAGGTGCTCCGGTTTTCCCCACAAGTCCAAAGGCATGCACTTTAGGTGAATTGGGTAAGCTAAACTGTCCATAGTGTATGTGTGTGAATAAGTGTGCATGGATGTTTCCCAGTGATGGGTTGCAGCTGGAAGGGCATCTGCTGCGTGAAACATATGCTGGATAAGTTAGTGGTTCATTCTGCTGTGGCGACCCCAGATTAATAAAAGGACTAAGCCGAAAAGAAAATGAATAAATTATCAAAAATGATAAAAATATACATTTATTGTTTTACTTTTTGCAGCACGGTGGCTCACTGGTTAGCACTGTTGCCTTATAGCAAGAAGGTCGCTGGTTCTGTGTGCCAGCTGGCATTTCTGTGTGCATGTTCTCCTCATGTTTGCATGGGTTTTCTCCAGGTGCTCCAGTTTGAGGTACTTGTTTCCCCCACAGTCCAAAGACATACGGTATAGGTGAATTTAATAAACTAAATTGGCCATAGTGTATGTATGTGTGAGTGTTTCCCATTACTGGCTTGCGGCTGGAAGGGCATCCGCTGCATAAAACATATGCTGGAGTAGTTGGTGGTTCATGCCGCTGAGGTGACTGAAGAAGGAAAGACGAAGGGTGAAGGAAAACGAATGAATGAATGAATCACTTTTTTTATTTAATGTACATAACTTTTTATTTTATTTTAATTTAAATCAAATTTAATTACTTTTTTTTTTACTTTTTGTTGAACATGTCATTCTCACATTTATGCTTAAAATGTGTCTGATAGTTAAAGCGGTTAAAAAAAGACTAGTCAAACAGTTTCTGACATAAGTAGCTGAAAAAGTCTACAAGGAGATGCTCCCGTCTCTTCATATCACAGAATTAAAAAAACATTATTTGTTTTGTGTTTAGAAAATGTAAATGGATCATACCTGTCAACACTCCCGTGTTTCCCGGGAATCTCCCGTATTTCAGACCCATCTCCTGCATTGTTTTGTCTCCCGGAAATCTCCCGGAATTCCATCCCCCCTCCTCAGCTTTAAGGTACAGTCCAGCCTGAAACCTAGTACATGTGCCCGTGCTCTTCAGTCTGCGTGCACCCCTCCCCGCTCTACAGTTAGCGCGCACCTCTCCACCTGCCTCTCCCTCCACTCTTCAGTTCGAGCGCACCCATCCCCGCTGTACAGTTCACACACCCTCCCCCCGATCTCCCGGAATTCATAAACCAAATGTTGGCAGGTATGAAATGGATGTGTCGATAGGATGAGCACATGATGCCATCCGAACACAAACCTGTGTTCTTTTGTGAGCACATTGGTGCTTATCTCATCTGTCAGAGTAAATGCTCTGCGTGAGCTCTTGACACCTCTAACTACAGTAGTCATTAACAGCTGTTCAGTGAAGGACAAATCAGGGTGTGACTTTCAGATAAAGGACCGACTTTAATACATTTTCAAGTAAAAGTGTTTACACATGGTATAAAAAAATAAACGGAGGGAGCCAACGAAGAAGAAACGAAGAGACAGATTGCAAGACCAGTCGCTTTCAGATATATCCCATGCGACTTCACATGTGCGATAAGCAAACGTGTGCTAGATCCTTTATAGTGCAATAAAATCAATGCAAAAAAGAGATGAAAGGTGAGTAGGAAGAGATCATCTCTGTCTAAAGCTTCTCGATTTTACACAATGTGCCTACGCTGTTATATTTAACTGTGTTTTTTTTTTAGGACTTTAAATTTTCTGGTTTTGACATCATTTGATCAGTCTACATTTGGAGACAGTCCTGACAGACAGAAGAGGAGAGGAGAAGATCGTTTTCCTCTTTTGAAAGACGTTGCTGCATTTCCCAGATAGTAGAAGTCCGAGTCTAACTGTCTTAAAGACTGAAACTAGCAAGTAGCAAGTAGAAACTGATTTAAAAACTCAGTTTCTTGGACATGCATGTGATTTGGTCCGTTGTCCAGGGAATCTGGGAGCTGGACCAATCAGACGACAGAGATGAAGATGATGGCGTCCTCATCCTCGGTGGATTGTTTGAGGCTCAGCAAGATTGGACGACAGCAGGTGGCCTCTTGGATATCAGAGATTTCCCCTGAAACACAAACAAGGAGACAACGATCAACTTTATACACTACTATGAAAATATATTTTAAGCATGCTAAACACAAATGGACATCTGTAACTGATGGGAGGGCTATTTAACACAAAACACACATCAATCAACTTGAATTTGCACGATGCACCGAAATGTTGATTACTAAAACATCAATTTCCAGTTTGGGAAAAACAGTAATGTTTCTCTGCTTGACTGTTTAAAGAGCCCCTATTATGGTTTTTTGAAATAGATCTTCCATGTAGTGTGTAACACAGCTCTAAGTGAAGTAAAATATCCAGCTAAAGCTTAAATCTGAAAGTGGACCGTTTTTAAAACTATTGATTCATCTAAAAAAAGTCGACTCATAGTGGTTGGAATGAATCGTCTTGATAATGAGTCTTTAGCCGTTTCGGCATGACGTGGATACGAAACATAAGCCCAGCTCACTAAAATAGCAAAGACATACAGTACAGATCCTAAAGTCATGAGTTTGCAATGTTGTTTGCATTTAAAGAACATACATTTTTTTCTGTGTAAAATACAAGGGATTTTATAGATACTAGTGTTAAACAGTTCATTCCAGTGCATTCACGTGAGAGTATGTACTCTGTTTGCATGTCCAATCCGCCTCTGGGAGCCAGTTTAAGCCAAACAGTGAGAACAGTGCCTACTAGGGTAACAGAATACAATGCAATTTGGTGTAAAACGTGCAAAATAAGGCCAGTTTATTAGGTACGCTGGGCTTTGGGCTGGTGCACAGCACTGGAAAGAAGGCTCAGGGTAAGCGTAATGGGAGTCCCGCAAAGATAGCTTGTCAGAGAAGAGAGGAGGAGCGCTGGTAAAGCTTGGTTTTACTGCGTCAAGTGATCGCCGTAACCCACGGCGCAAGCCTCGCGCGTAGCTGTGCATTTATACTTCTGCGCGCTGTTTCTGTTTTTTCTACAATACACTTCCGAAACACTAGCTGGCAGTATGTATTTATGTTTGTCTGTGTCGAGTTTCTTCGCTGGTGTTCTGTTTTTTTCTGAGCACTTAATGTACAAGTGGCTCAAATTCGCTCATTTTGACGCAGGAACCGGCGGACGTGCAACAACTTCAATCATAAGGTAAACACAAAACAACAGTCTCCATCCGGAGCTCCTTCACGGGACTCCACACTTGTAAACACTCACTGCATCGGGCGCGCGGCTCTCACCTCCGCCCACACTTGTCAGCGATTCCAAGCCGACCAATCACAGAGCTTGTGCTACACGTAAGCGTTACTTTTTTTGAGAGGTGCGTGTCAACGTCGCCAACGGTTACGTCGAGGGGCTATCCGTAGGCTGCAGCGTAGCATACGCGTGCGCTTGACGCAGAAGTATAAATCAGCCTTCAGGCTACAACCCCCCGGCTGGGGATGTGATCGTTTGGCAAAGCAGAGTACAGGTAAACCCTGAGAACATATAACACTTCACGCAAGAGGTGCCAAAGCAATGATTGCAAATAGAAAAGATCTACAGCTGGGAAGGGAGAAAAGCTCCAAAATGAAAGATAATTAATGAAACCTGGCCCATGACACATTTCATAAGTGTAAGAAAATAGCTGCCTCCTTGTTTTCTCTAGCTTGTAAGTATGTAAATTGTGTTGTTACTTGTAACTGCTTGTACTGTATCAGGTTAACTTTATATTCACATATCGCGTCTAATGCCACATTGAAAACGCAACGCGTGCTGCTTTGTTTACTGATTTAAATGCGTTTGTGGTGTTTAAATGCACTGCTTTCGGGGGTGAGGTGCCTGAATAACACTATTGAGAATAGGGTACTGTTTACTGTGGTGTAAGTTTCATTATGAGGCGTGTTTCGGGCGTCCACTGCGATCGGATCCTATACCAATGTTGGAGACCCGGGGGCTTGATAAACCACGCTGGGCATTTTACTGTCTCAGGCTGAACACTGTCAACCAATCACAACAGGCGATTGGTCCAATCAGTACAGATTAGCTTCTAACGCTAAGGAGGGGTTTGGGAACAAATGAATCGTTGAACGATTCATATGGGAGTCGCTGGAATAATTAGGTAAAAATAAATGCATATTATTAGACCATGAAAGTGTTTTTTGACCTTGCATGCATCTCAGTATGTTGTTGAAGACCCATAAAATCTAAATATGACCCTTTTTAATGTATAATAGAGGCTCTTTAATGTAGAAAACTATAACATGTCAGCTATGTGGACTACAAGTCTAGGTTGATAGTATTGATATCTTAGCTTTAATCCATGCTTTGTGCTTTGTTTCTTTTATATTTCAACAAAGTTTTCACTTTTAAATTTATCTGTAACCACATCTGTTAAAGTGGATCAAACTTACAAGCATGAACTTATATCTTTCTTTACTACTACTTGTAACACTACACTCAACGGCCACTTTATTAGGTATGTCCAACTGCTTGTTAACGCAAATCTCTAATCAGCCAATCACACGGCAGCAAATCAATGCATTTAGGCATGTAGACATAGTCAAGGCGATCTGCTGCAGGTCAAACCGAGCATCAGAATGGCGAAGAAATGAGATCTAAGTGACTTTGAATGTGGCATGGTTGTTGGTGCCAGACGGGCTGGTCTGAGTATTTCAGAAACTGCTGATCTACTGGGATTTTCATGCACAACCATCTTTAGGGTTTACAGAGAATGGTCTGAAAAAGAGAAAATATCCAGTGAACGGCAGTTCTGTGCGCGCAAATGCCTTGTTGATGTCAGAGGTCAGAGGACAATGGCCAGACTGATTTGAGCTGATAGAAAGGCAACAGTAACTCTAACAACCACTTGTTACAACTGAGGTATGCAGGAGAGCATCTCTGAATGCACAACACGTCCAACCTTGAGGCGGATGGACTACAGCAGCAGAAGACCACACCGTGTGCCACTCCTGTCAGCTAAGATCAGAAAACTGAGACTACAATTCACACAGGCTCAGCAAAATTGGACAACAGAAGATTGGAAAAACATTGCCTCGTCTGATGAGTCTCGATTTCTGGAGTCTCGATTTCTCATTCGGATGTTAGGGTCAGAATTTGGGTCAACAAAATGAATGCATGGATCATACAGCCTTGTATCAAAGGTTCAGGCTGGTGGTGGTAGTGTAATGGTGTGGGGGATATTTTCTTGGCACACTTTGGGCCCATTGGTACCAATTGAGCATTATGTCAATGCCACAGCCTACCTGAGTATTGTTGCTAACCATGTTCATCCCTTTATGACCACAGTGTACCCATCTTCTGATGGCTACTTCCAGCAGGATAAAGCGCAATGTCATGAAGCGCGAATCATCTGAAACTGGTTTCTTGAACATGAAAATGACTTCACTGTACTCAAACAGCCTCCACAGTCACCAGACTCCAATCCAATAGAGCACCTTTGGGATGTGGTGGAACGGGACATTGGCATCATGTACGTGCAGCTGACAAATCTACAACAACTACATGATGCTATCATGTCAATATGGACCAAAATATCTGAGGAATATTTCCAGTACCTTGTTGAATCTATGCCATGAAGGATTAAGGCAGTTCAGAAGGCAAAAGGGGTCCAACCCGGTACTAGTAAGGTGTACCTAATAAAGTGGCCGGAGAGTGTATATTAGCATGAAAAAACAGATGGTTTGTTGACAGATACAGAACAAATTACTGAAATGTATAAAGCATAACTGTAAAAGTACTGTTAAATTTATCACAGCATGATGTCCAATGTCCATATCTTATGAGTTGGCTAAAAAAAGACTCTAAATAGCAGCATTTTGCTAAATATTATTAATAATAATAATAAGTTTTGATATTCTATTTTTATTTTCGCTCTAGGTGCATCCTGATTTTTTAGATTCGCCTCAGAAGTTTTATTTCAGTTCATCATAATATTAGAGAGATACTCCATATATTACGGCACATTCTATATTTGTTTGTCCATAACTTTAAGATTTTAATATTGATTAAATTTTATTACAATTTAAAATAACTGTTGCTAATTTGAATATACTTGAAATATATGGTATCTTGTGTTTGTAAAGCTGATTTTTAGCATCATTACTCCATCTTTAGTGATTTTTTTTCCTTAAAAAGTCATTACAATATACTCTTTTGTTCCCAAAACAAAAGTTGTGTTGTGTTCATACTTTTTATGAAAACTTTTTTTTCAGCAACAACTTCATTTTTTCAACAGTCATATTAATCACTTTTCTGATTCATATGACTCAAAACAGTAGCTTTGGCATTTTTGTCTTGCCTGAAAATATATATATATTTTTATTTCTGGGTAATCCATTACTCCAACAGAAAAATCTGACGCAAACCAGACAGACACAAAAGAACAGGAGCATCACATACAGGCTGAGGAGGAGCAGGGTTACCTGGAAGAAATGCCTTCTTTCAAAACAAGTTCTTACTTTTCTGTGGACAAGATAGAGAAGAGTGAACAGGTACACATTTTGGCAGCTGTTGCAACAGGTGACCAAAATGCAAAGTCATGCAATGACAAACAGCTCATCTGTAGATGACACAGATAACGACAAGAGAAGAGCTTTGCTTAAACCTGTCATGACAACACGATTTAAGGTAACATCACAAGGTTTGGGGGCAGGATAAATCACCAGACAAGAGTCATCTGATCAGAGCTGCTGTCTGATTGGTCATGTCACTGAGGGGGCGGGGTCACTACCACTTACCACATTACGAGTGAACTTTTCAAAAGAGGTTCTGCGATCCTGTATGCTTCCCGACTTCAGTCAACAAGATAAAGAGTGAGAAACTACAGCATGCTGTGTCTGAATATGGATTTATGTACATTCAATTGAAATAATAACCTCTGCTATTCATTTAGTGTTGCCTGTATATTTTTTACTGTAAAAGTGTCAAAGGTTGACTTGCATTTCTGAAATCACCAAGGATTTCCATCTATTTATGCTTTTGAATTGCATTAGGGGACTTTGATCGTTGCTCTTCTTCTTTTGAAAATGTTACTCTGCACTTTTAAAAAGTGAGTTTTTTATTTGGTGATGTAAATTATGGTATAAAAACCAAACAATGAGCTGCCAGCATTACATTTTACAGATTGTGTATATTTGTGAGATAACTTTACATACAATACTGCTCATACCTTTGGGCTCGGATAGAATTGTTTAAAATTTAAGCAATACTTTAGACAAGCAAGGGTACATTAAATGCTTCGAAAGTAACAGTCAAAATAAAAGGTTTAAAAGTTGGTAATAATAAGCACTGATTTTCAACGTTGATAAGACAAAAATCAAGAAAATAATACATTTAATTTATTTAAACAGAAAAAAAATGTTTGATTATGTTTGACACCATTACTATATTTGTTTTCATGATCAAATGAATTAAGCTTTGGTCTTTTTTTTAAGACTTACTTAAAAAAAAACCACATAGCCCAAAGCTTTGAATAGTAGTGTATATTAACCAGTCAGAATTTGTCAGATTTTGTGACTGTAAGTCAAATACCTTTTTCTTGGCCTGCAAAAGCTCCTGATAGGCACTGGATCTAATGAAACGGCTGTAAGAGTCACTCTTCATCAGCTTATAGATGTGTTCCTGAGAGAAACACAATGGCAAACAGTCAAATATTGTATGAATTATGTAGCTACTCAAAAACACACATTCCTTACCTGTGCATCCTCAAAAGCGTATCTCCCAGGGTCTTTGACATTCTGTGTGGTTTTGTCATAGCTCTTGGAGTCGACATTAATGGCACTGGGGGCTCCAGGAGCCAAAAACTCTTCCCAGATCTCCTGCACCCGCGTTGGCACCTCACGGATTGGCCTTCTCTTTAATTCTTGCACTGCCAACCAGAATCTGAACAGTAAAAGAGAATTAATTTGCAGAACATAAAACCATTACATAGAGCAGAAGCAGTTGTGCAGTGTTTCTCCTCACCTGCCAGCAAGGGGCATGAAGTGGAAGTGTGCTGGAGGATTACCTGAGGTTTTCTGAGCTGAATTCAGACTCCAGGAACTTGAGGAATTGCTCTCTCCCGACCGGATCTTTCAACACCTCGTCGATCCCAAAACCCCAGCGTCTAACTCGGGTTTGACCAGGTTCCTTACTGCCCCCAGAAACACACACACACAAAATAAATAATACAACAACAATAATAAAGACAGTAATAGTATTTGTGTGTGTGTGCGTGTGTGTGTGTTCTGGTTATGTGGTTTATAAGGAGACACAAAAGAATATTCTACAATGACAGGAGTATGACTTATGATGATCTTTTGTCATTGTAATTCAAAATGCTTAAATCTTACTTAAACTTTTATTTGGGGGCGACGCAGTGCTCACAGCAAGAAGATCGCTGGTTAGAGCCTCGGCTGGGTCAGTTGGCGTTTCTGTGTGGAGTTTGCATGTTCTCCCTGCGTTCGCGTGGGTTTCCTCCGGGTGCTCCGGTTTCCCCCACAGTCCAAAGACATGCAGTACATTGGGTAAGCTAAATTGTCCATAGTGTATGAGTGTAAATGAGTGTGTACGGATGTTTCCTAGAGATGGGTTGCGGCTAGAAGGGCATCCGATGCGTAAAAGATGTGCCGGAAAAGTTGGCAGTTCATTCCGGGGACTAAGCCGAAAAGAAAATGGATGAATGAATGAATGAATCTTTTATTTGACATTCACAGGTTTCCTATGAGGGTTAGGTATGGGGTAAGGGTAGGATTTACGTAAGGCAATTTAACAAGTAGTTTTACAGTATACAGTAAAATGCATGACGCCTATGGAGAGACCTCATAAACCACATATGTAAGTGTGTGTTTAAAACAAACCTGGCCTCCATTTCCCAAAGTGTTGTATCATCTGATATCCAGGGGTTGGAAGGATCAGGAGTGGACAAGAAAGGGTCATAGTCTGAATACTGCTCTGTATAGCTCAGCAAACTACAATACAATCAAAAAACAAATAAATTAAAGACAGGGAGAAGAAAAAATGGTATCTATTATTAACAGTCTCAGAAATAACACACAAGGTTTACATGAATTTTTCGCTAAAATCACATTAAATTCATGCAGAAAGAAACCATATAAACTAAAGTTTCCCCACATAAAAAGTTAGCAAAACCACAAATTTCATGTGTGCCACATTTGTTCCATGTGTTTCACACGTGATTTTACCACGACTGCACATAAAGCGAAGCACTCACATAGTTTTTTTCTGTAAGGGAAAATAGTGTACTAAAACATATAAAAATGTTCATGTACATACAAATCGATTTAAATTTAGGGTTTACATTTTTACGTCTGTGCTACGTGCTACATCCGACAGATCGCACGATTATGACTTTCTTTTCTTTTTCATTCCTTTAAAACCTGTTTTAACACATTTTCATCTGATTTTAATCATTTGTAAATCTCTAATAATTTATATTTTCTTATTTCTTTTATTCTTGTTTATGTAAAGCACTTTGAATTACCATTGTGTATGAATAAATAAACTTGCCTTGCCTAATACAAAAAAATAAGATAGCATAAGCACTGGTGTTGAGTAATGTTGCTTAACTTTTATTGTTGCTCATTATAATGAGTTTATTATTATTATTATTAGGTATTATTTATTTAAAATAATGCAATAGTATTATATTCATCTAAGGTGAAAAAATGTAGTTTCTAATAATATGCATTTCAATTTTCTTATAATCTAAAACAGAATTTCTCTAAGCACCTCCTTTTTGAGAGCTTTCTCAGTTTTATTCCATGCTCTACTGCATAGAATACTCCCAGCAGGCACAAGACATCAACATGACGTCAGATTGACGTTGCACTGCAACGTCATGGGACATTGCATTTTGTTAGGAAATTAAAGTTGGGCAAATTAAAGTTGGAAATTAATGTCAGCCCTCAACGTCAAGTCGATCTCAATGTGCACATCAAACAGAGGTTGCATTTAGGTTACTTTCAAAAGCAACCTAAAAACAACAAAATATGTTTAAGATGTTGGCTTGATGTTGGATTTTGGTCACTTACCAACACAACCTAAAATCAACCAAATATCAATGTCATTTTATGTCATTATTGGACGTCAAAACACATTGTCCTTAGATGCTGGCAACCTAAATCTAACCTAATAATAATGTGTTATGATGTTGTCTTATAATGTGTGTCTGCTGGGCTTGTTGTAATTGAAATGAGCCTTACTTTATCTGAATATTTTAGCTGCAGTAGCTTGTACACAGTGATATGAACAGTTATTATGGCATCACTTTTACAGTATCAATTTGATCCCTAGTTTAAACTCAAAAATTTGCTTTTGCAGTAAAGAAAACAGCATCTTTTTTGACATACAGTATCGACAACCTGAAATCCTGCACTTTAATAATCTTTGAAACTTTGCAGACCCTTTATATTGACAACCAGCTACATTGCACAATGTCAGAAAGGTAATATCCGGATGAGCATCAATTAGGGGCACATTAAGTAATCTGATTATGTATACTGTACATAATGCATGTTTCTTCCAAGTTGTTACTTCCAACACTGATGGACATTTTTTATTTTGATCTATAATTGATTGCTGCAATTCGGTTTCTTTTCAAGTGGCATTAAAAAACGTTGCTTCGAGATATTGTGGCATCCTAAGTGAGCCATTGATCTTGGAGACGGAGTAAATTTGAGGACGAGAAACAGAAACATGTTTGTCAGCATGAATAATATCTACACAGACCATTAAAGAGGTCGATAAGAAAATGTTTAAGCACTGTAGAATAATGAAGACCTGTGGATCGATAACAGCACAGGCTCTCTCTTTCTCTGACTTACCTCTCTGCAACTTTGGACATTTTCAATCGATGGCGGTCTAACTGTGCTTGCCAAAACTTGATCTGGAAAGACAATAATGCTAATAGTCAGGGTGAGTTTATGCTGGTGTGTGTGAAAACTCATGGTAAATACAGCCACTATTTTCCACGCAGCTGCTGAGAAAGAAGAAAAAAACACAGCTTAAAACAGTCAAAGGTGTTCAGTTGGTCTCCCAGTTTTGCTAAGATATTTGAGCCTAGTTATTTATGAATTTTTTAAACAGTTTTGGGAACTTTGTGGATAGTAAACAGATATTGTGGCAATGAATGGAGAATTAACTCATATCGTTCACTGGGCTCGGATGAAATTGAGTAAACCTCAGTCACCTGGTCTAAAGAAGTGCACTAGTGACTGATGCAAGAGTCTACTGACTATTAAATAAAATGCTTGTTTGAGTCCTGTTCGAACTTTGTATAGTTTACCTTTGTGAAACCATACCAACCTTGGTATGAATTATGTTGGTGCCATGACCCGGATGGAAGTGAGGTCAAGGGGAGTGAGTTTAAGGGTGAAAAGTGCAAATAGCTAGAGGCTGCAGTTATTATTACCCTTCATGCACCCTTACCATGCCACTTCCATGACTCGGTATGGAATGGTAGAATCGAAGATGTTAATTTGGTGTCGTGACCCGGATGAGAGTGGGGTAATTTAAGCAGAAACAAAACTTCAACCTCCTGTGAGTCAAAAAAAAAACTAAAGGCTGCAGTTATTAATATTCTTTATGCACACTTCCCATGCCACTTTATGACTCGGTATGGAATGGTAGAATTGAAGAGGTTAAATTGGTGCCATGACCCAGATGAGAGTGGGGTCATTTAAACAGAAAAAAAACTTGAACATCCTGTGATTAAAGAAAAAAAATCTAGAGGCTGCAGTTAATAATATCCTTCATGCACACTTTCCATGCCACTTCCACGGCTTGGTATGGAAGGTTAGAATCGAAAGGGTTAAATAAGTGCAGTGACCCAGCTGAGAGTGAGGTGATTTTGAAAAAAAAAATGTTGAACCACACTCTCCTGTGATTCAGGAACCAAGCTAGAGGTTGCGGTTAATAATATCCTTCATGCACCCTTCCCTTGCCACTTCCATGACTCGGTTTTGAATGGTAGAATCGAAGAGGTTAAATTGGTGCCAAGACCCAGATGAGAGTATGGCCATGGAGTGGTGAATTTAACAGAAAAAAACTTGAACCACACTCTCCTGTGACTCAAGAACCGAGCTAGAGGCTGTGGCTATTAATATCCTTCATGCACACTTCCCATGCCACTTCCATGACTTGGTATAGAAACGAGATAATCAAAGGGGTTAAATTAGTGCCATGACCCAGATGAGAGTGTGGCCATGGGGGTGATTTTAACAGAAAAAAATGATTCAACCACACTCTCTTGTGAATCAAGAAACAAGTTTGAGGCTGCAGTCTTTAGTTTGCTTTATGGGCATGTTCCTTGGCATAATTTATCAACTCATTCTTTCATTTTAGTTAAATCAAGTCCACACTGTACTGATTTATTCTCTCATTTTAGTAGAATCATATACGTTGTACTAGTTGTTTTTCTTAGTTTGTTCATTTGTGGTTACTATTGTACTAAAAGTAGGTGATGCTTTAGTACAACACCGCCACCATTTTTGTAGTAAACATTTATAAGTCATGAAAAACAGTGCTTCAATTCACTGCAAGAATATCTTCAATAAATAAATTCTAAAAACAGATTTTCATTCTCAACATCACTTGTGAGACTTTTTCATCCTGACAAAAGACAGGTAAGACAAACATTATCTTGGCAAGGCTGGATCCAAGACCAGCTGATTTTAAGAGTGACCAGAACAAAAAGCCACTTTTAAATCAGTTCAAACTTATTTAGACAAATACTAAAAAAAAATAAAAATAAAAAAAAAGCAACTTTCTGTATAAGAAGCATGCAATTTATCAGTTTCATATGAAGCAGTTACAAGTTTTACAAAGAAATTGTTGTCATAGTACCATAAGTATGACATCATGACCACTAAATTACTTTTAGCAAAGTAAAATCAGATCAGATCAAGTTCAGTCAGGAAATTCTAGATAACATAGACTCATTTTATATATGTAATCTGAAAGAAACCACATCATTATATGGCATGTTTATTGGCTGCTGCTACTTCTGCAGCCAGTAAGATTGCTTGCTCAACATGTTGTTTGATTCAGTTTCACTGTAGGCCAGTACATTATCACAGTTCCTCTGTAACCCTCCACCTCTCTCAGCTCCACCTGTAAGGAGATTTCTCAATCCCTAATAATGCAGTGTGTCTGCCTACATATTGACAGTAGGACGTCTGTGTTTGCTCTGCAGCAGATAGGTAGATCTTGTCTGCCAAAACCAAACACATAAAAGGGTTCCTATTATGTCCTTTTTTACAAAATGTAATACACAGATGTCCTCAGAATGTATCTTTTATTGTTCAGCTCAAAATCTTTACCAGTTTATTTATTGTTCTAAGCTGTAAATGCCCCTTTTGTCTATAAATACACAGAACCAATCAGACGTTACCTGTTCCTGAAGCTCTTCCTCAGTTGGCTGCTTAGCCTCAGGGGCTGGTGTGTGGGTGGGGCTATGGCTCCGAATGTCGTTCTGAAGGCCGTACACAGACTGTGAAAATTAGAATAAATTACAACCACATTTACATAAATTTACATACAGTAGATTCTTGTGTGATTGCATCGATGATGAAGGATTTCACACGGACAGTCGTTTGATTGTCGCGGTGAGCTGTTCTTGACCAGTGAGGTACAGGATTTTATGAGGCTCCCTGATTGTTAGATTTATTCAGAACTGATTGGCTATTTTTCTGAAGGTTGATTGATTTATCCAACACAAAGGTTGAATGATATAACTCGTGGAAAATCTGTTTTAGTGATTAGTTACATAATTTTAGACATTAAAAGGTGAAGTCGTTTAATTACATTCTGAATTAATTTTCATCACCTTTCTTGTCTTGTGAGGATTCTTCATTCTGGAGGATTTCTTTATGTCCACTTCTGTTGTGTTCACACACCCTGGCTGAAAAACACACACATAGCACACACTGTCAAAATAAATGTTAGTTTTCAAGGTGACTTATAGTTTATGGATTGGTAAGCAACCATGTTTCATCGACTGTAAACCACCTGACATTGTGCACCTCGCCGACATACTCCCCCTGTTTTGGGAAACTGAGCTGATATTTTAAAAGGCACTGAGCTGTCAATCAAATGGTTTCCTGCTGGTTGGACTCTGTTTTATCTCACACAGGACTCGATGTTTCTACACTCCTGTATAGGATGAACTTTAGTTTGCAGCCTCCAATGTATATTCGCGAGAGGGAGAAAACAGCCTCCAGACACTTTGAGTTCTATAATAATCCCCATCTGAACCCACACCAGCTAAATATGGACAAGAGCTGCAGCATCTCGCTACTGCACATCAGCTCGAAAGATCAAGGCAAGTTAGCATGAAATTGCTAATGAGGAGGATCAGCTCAGTGTAATTGAGGGAGAAATTGCGGCTTCCTTCAAAACAAACAGCTCATGTACACTCAAGGCATAAGGCAGTACACATCAGGTGATTTGTACACACATGGACTGCTACAATATTAACTGTAATGTTTATATACGTTTTAAATTTTTCTTAAGTAACCTCAGCAAGCATGCCAGTGTATTTGCTTGCAAATAATTCTGATGACAATGAGTTTAAGTTGTCATGTGTTAAATGGAACATGAAATACATACACTTACATTTTATTAGGTACACATGTCCAACTGCTCGTAACGCATTCTAATCAGCCAATCACACGGCAGCAACTCAATGCATTTAGGCATGCAGACATGGTCAAGGTGATCTGCTGCAGGTCAAACCGAGCATCAGAATGGGGAAGAAAGGTGATTTAAGTGACTTTGAATGTGGCATGGTTGTTGGTGCCAGACGGGCTGGTCTGAGTATTTCAGAAACTGCTGATCTACTGGGATTTTCACACACAACCATCTCTAGGGTTTACAGAGAATGGTCAGAAAAAGAGAAAATATCCAGTGAGCGGCAATTCTGTGAGCACAAATGTCTTTTTGATGCTTGTTGATGCCAGAGGTCAGAGGACAATGGCCAGACCGGTTTGAGCTGATAGAAAGGCAACAGTAACTCAAATAACCACTCGTTACAACCGAGGTATGCAGAAGAGCATCTCTGAATGCACAACACGTTGAACCTTGAGGCAGATGGGCTACAGTAGCAGAAGATCACATCAGGTGCCAGTCCTGTCAGCTAAAAACAGGAAACTGAGACTACAATTCACACAGGCTCACCTAAATTGGACAATAGAAGATTGGAAAAACATTGCCTGGTCTGATGGGTCTAGAATTTGGCGTCAACAATATGAAAGCATGGATCCATCCTGCCTTGTATGAACGTTTCAGGCTGGTGGTGGTGGTGTAATGGTGTGGAAGATATTTTCTTGGCACGCTTTGGGCCCAATAGTACTAATTGAGCATCGTGTCAATGCCACAGCCTACCTGAGTATTGTTGCAGACCATGTCCATCTCTTTATGACCACAATTTACCCATGGTCTGATGGCTACTTCCAGCAGGATAAAGCGCAATGTCATGAAGAGCGAATCATCTGAAACTGGTTTCTTAAACATGAAAATGACTTCACTGTACTCAAATGGCCTCCACAGTCACCAGATCTCAATCTAATAGAGCGTCTTGGGATGTGGTGGAATGGCACATTCGCATCATGGATGTGCAGCTGACAAATCTACAGCAACTACGATGCTATCATGTCAATATGGACCAAAATCTCTGAGGAATATTTCCAGTACCTTGTTGAATCTATGCCATGAAGGATTAAAGCAGTTCTGAAGGCAAAATGGGGTCCAACCAGGTACTTGTAAGGTGTACCTAATAAAGTGGCCAGTGAGTGTATGTAAATTTCGTGCATAACAACAGTATGATGTAAATTTCTTGCACCATAAGTGCATCACAATGTGCTCTTTCTCTTTTTTGCATTAGATGTTTTTTTTTCAATTACATTTGTTTTATTTCTAATTTCTAATATTTAACTTCGACTGTATGTATTTTAATCATATTATTTATAGGAATCATTTAAACTGACATTTAGATAACAGTGCATTTCTAAAATAAAGTGCATCAGCCTGATATAAACAGCCAGTGGTTTTACATGCTTTATCATGCTTTTACCGAAATATATGCAGTCTAATGTGTGTCAGCATTGCACTGCGCATGCGTCCCAGAGACTTCTGAATACGATTGAGAAATTAGTTGGATTTGATTGTTTGCATGGTCATTTTTTTGCTGTTGGATCAATTAGAAAAGGAATAAACCCCCTTAATCCAATCTGATCAAAATTTCACTCAGATCAAGATTAATCGGATTGATTAAGTTGTTTAAATGTGCACTATGTACGTTTGACATCCAGTGGTTAAACTAGGTATTGCATGCCTGGTTCAAAACACACACAATAAAAATTCTAAATAAAAGCAATGGCACCTGATAGAAAAAATATTTTCCATACTGAAAAGAGTTTTTGTTCTAACTAACACCTGAAATTTATATTTTACAAATGGCTTCTATTTCTCACAGGTGAACAACAGGACAAACTGACAATGATCACCGCAGGTACACCTTATGTGCTTTATTTAGTGACAAATGCTAATAATGTGAGTTTGAATGCCATTTTACATGGCATTTATTACCATACTACTCAACGCAGCAGCAGATAAATCTTGATCCTTAGATCTTGAAAATAAAATAAACCGTTTGAAATTGAACTTTAGTTAGTAAAACTGTGACTCAAAACCAACACAGAGTGATTTAGCATGTACATTTAATATTGTTTAATATGTATTAATTAGATCAATGGTTCTCAAACTTTTTACCAAGTACCACCTCAGACAAAAATTGTTTCTCCAAGTACCACCATAATGAGCAGTATTGAAATACAGTAGCGTAGTAGGCCTAATTAAGCAGCTGCAGCACTGCACAGCTAAAAAATGAGGCAGATTAATTCCTATTATTAAGAATCTGTATTATTGTCAGCCACTTTAAACATCATAAATAGTTAGAACATTAACTGTGCTTGCAGACAAAAACTTTTAAAAGTTAATTAAAAATGGCACTATTCTTAAAAAGTACAAAGAAAACTGCTGTACTTGTAAAGTATTAATGTAGCTTATTCATCAAAACCTGGAAAGGTTGCTTGGACCTGATAAAGATAGGCTATATATATATAAAACTTTAATATTTTATAAAATTTTTAAGTTTTGCAAGTTGCAATTTGGAAGTTGCATGTACAGATGACATATTTGTATATCTTTGAAATCTAAACTTGTATTTTAAATATATGATTTGGACTTACTTAAATTAGAAATTAGATCTGCAGCTTGTCATTTACAGTAGGCCTGTGTGTGTCAGAAAGCGAGTGATTAAATGCATACAGTGCTTTACCAATTCATATGTGCGGTATTTCTGCGATCTGGTGCGAATGAGATCATATAAGTGAATGTTATCAAGCAGACTCGTTTTCTCGGGTATGGTTTGCGGTCTGTCTGTGCACACGAAGAATAACTTTAATTATATTCTACCTCTAAGCTTCAAGCATGGCAAAGTTGATTGAGTCTACGTTCTGTGTCTCGCGCCATTTAAATCACATCCAAATTAAATCTGAGGTAACAAACTAAACTGAAAGCCGCGTATGCTACTTTACAAAACAAATAACTTTATATATTAAAAACACACATTATTTTACACAACTATGAGCACACATTTAACACATTTGTAATAATTATTTTACCAGTGATGCAGGATGGGGAAAATTCTGAGTTTGCAGCAACTGAAACAGCAACACAACAGCAAAAGGGCTTTTCTAGCACGTATGTATCTGCTCTGTAAGCGCCGCGCGCATCTTCCTCTGGCTCTGCGCCAAGCGAACTGATTTTTAACATCTGATGACGAGATGCACTAAAGTAAATATTAAAAGCACTCTAGCATAACCGTACACTTCAGCGAACAGCCAATGCTGTGTGATCACATAAGTCTCGGAGTTATCGTACGCGTTAACGGGTTAAAAGTGTGTTCATTTTATTTTAACATTCAGCGATTCTTCCGCGTACCACTGGAAGGAAGGTACGCGTACCACAGTTTGAGAACCACTGAATTAGATTATAAACCTTACAATTTAGTTGGAGTGCAGTGAGTGCACTATTCTGTCCTTCAGAATGGCTGCATTTAAATTTCTGTCAAAATGCCAAATTGCTTATCCCTGCGTCATGTAGCATGTTGTTAGGACAGGGGATTACAATGTAACCTGCTCACCTAATGTTTACGTTCACAATATTTACATTATTTGCTAATTAATAACCTCATGTGGAACTCTGAATCTCTCAGTCTGCTACTGTCCACCAGAGGTCACATTTTGGTCGTGGACGCACACTTTGGGAGCCTTCATGACTGAATGAATCAAACACAGAAAATATACTGGACATTCAACAGAATTCTAGGTTTGTTAAAATACTAAAAGATCCCACATTTGTATTTTGTGTTAACCTGACTACATTAAGATACATCAAACAAGTTTAAAAGGACGAGTTTCAAAGGTAGGAAGAACTTTCTAGGGGACAACTGCACGTTTTCACTTTTTACTTTGTAGAATATCGGCTAGGGAAATGAATGATGTAGGATTTTTGGAATATGTGTTTTACTTCTATGGGTACACAGGGCTTCTGTAAGCCCAGAGGTGATTCCATCAGCTCAAGTGGGCCTTCAACAGTATTGTGTCATTCCTCTGTGAGGTAACAACTTCAAACACTACACAACAACAAAGAATAATTCAGAAGAAGAAATGAGAATAGCCCCATTGTTCTCTCACATACACACACGAACACACATACTCACCACTGGTCTGTGAACATCCCAGAAGGCTCTTTCCTGACTGTCCAGTATTTTCCTCTCAATTTTGTCTCTTTTCTTATCGACTCTGTACAGGCAGAACACAAAGCCAAAGCAATTAAAACATTTAACTCGCAAAAGAAAAGGCAAAGCATCCAACGAAGCGTGTAACCGAGCTGAAAAGTCATAAAGCTGCCTAATGTTTTGGCTCACATAACTGCCTTGAGTTTAAAATAAAAATCTTGGAAAAACTGCAGAAGTCACTTATAAATTCAAGTTCTGTGAGATCCCAAAACAATTTTAACTGTGTGGTTTATGTCCACAAGACTTTTCAAATCCATTAGCACAGACGTCATAAGAACTGCTTGACAGATATTTCAAGAGATCCAGCTATTAATATTTGAATTCTTGCTGTGTAAAGTCTTAGCCTTCAGACGGGGTGGCAGGCTTTTACAAATGCACAAAACGAAAAACAGCCAGTAAGGAATGGGAAAGACCAGAAATAATCACGATCTGAATGATACATACTTTGCTTGAGCCTCTGCTTGCATAAATATAAACTCCCATTTCCTGGCGAAAGCCCGTTGTAGTCGTGCTAAACTCTCCTGAAAGAGGAAGAGGAAATAACATTTTAAATGACCAATGTTAAGAAAAGATAATGTTTTACTGTGGAAACTTGTTCCTACCACAGAATAAAAAATCGTAATTGTGAAAAATGAGCATTTCTGACTTTTATTTTAGAAGAATTGTAAAAGTTTGTATGTAAAACTGAGATGTAATGTCAGATTTGAAAGATGAGCTGTGAGAAATAGTCAAGAATAATGATGAATGAAGAATAAAATCTTAATTGAAATTGAATTACAAACACAGGTCGGAATTGTGACATTTTCGGACTACTGAAAGAAATCTGGGTTTTTGATGCACGATTACAACCTTTTCTCTAATTGCAAGAAAAAAGTCATTATTATGATATAGAAATTATTAAATGCTTGTCTTCATACCAAAGTTTCTGCCGCAGAATAAAAACTAAATAGTATTGAGGCTTTTTTTTACCTCACAATTCTGGGTTTTCCCCTCAAAACTCAGAGTTATGTCATACAATTTTTACTTGGATTTGTTATTTTTCTCAGAATTCTTTAAAAAGGAGGGAATTTAATCAAAACTCTTTTAAGTTTTGATTAAAGTTTAAAATCTTTTAAAACAGTGCATGTCTGTAATAAATTACAGCGATTTACTTCAGATTTACTTCATCACCACAGCCGCGTGTCAGTACAATTATAAAAGAAGATGCTTCAATCCCAGTTTGTGGACGTTAAATCAGGTTTATTTTGTACATTAACGTAACAGATATCCATACAGCAGTGGAGATTAACCTGTATCCTGTCACATTTGCATGCAAAGACAGTGCAAAGCCAAATGCGCGCGCTGTGTGTGTGTGTGTGTGTGTGTGTGTGTGTGTGTGTGTGTGTGTGTGTGTATGTGTGTGTATGTGTATGTCTGTGTGAACTTTTTTACAGGGGAAATACATTTTGTTTTGCTTTACGGTTGTTTTAAAAGTTTTAAAACTATGTATAAATGTGCCCACATAGTATTATTATAAGACATGTTTAAGTAAGTGTATCGCTCGTGCGCGTACAGCCCGCTGTAGTAACAGACGACAGAAATGAGGAGATGAGGCGTGAGGGACAAGTCTAATGTTACATGCCTGCAAGTTCCATCATGGACACAGAACAACATTCAATATTATTTTTGGTCAGCCCATACAGTCACATATGCGATCAATTTTAAGGAAGAGTGTAAATATTGCAGTTATGACAGAGTTAAATGTGTTCAAATGAAGAAAAAAAAACCAGATGAAAAATCTATGGATCACGTTATAATGACAGTTAACATGTATTACACATTTATTCACACTTTTGCATTACTGAGAGCAGGAAGAGACAGGCTGCACTGGTAAGCAGTATCTTCATAATATCGTTTAATTAAAAAAAATGATCAACAAATAAATCTGTCTTGACAGTCTTTACAAGTAAAGGCATTATCTACACACAATATGAATTCCTAATTAGAAAAATACTACAAACTATAAAAAACTACTCATGAAAATATTTTAATCACAGACAAATCCAAAATGCCCAACACAAGTGAGCTGCACTCCAGACCAGTTCAGCTTGATGACGTATAATGTCTCCGACACCGCCTGTAGTCCCGATTAGCAACTTGAACGCAACCGTCTTTTTAAAGAATCAAAACCAATTTAAAAAAATCAAGTGTGTGATGTAACTGATGTGTTTTATGTTGTAGAATAACACGTGAAAGTATCTTGAGTTTGTGTTAGCCACAGACCTTATTTAAGCACTTTAACTGAAATCCCATTAAAAAAAAACATAGACTGGGACGAGGGAACCGGAACTGCTAAAATGCTAACTCGCTTCCGGGTTTTTGTATACAAATTGACGTCATAGTTCCCTCACTCTATTGTGTGTGACTCATCGTTGCAGCTCCACAACAAATGCATCAAATACTCATTGGTAAAGGTCTTACTGTAGTTTTTCCTCACGAACGTTACATGAGATCTGTTTCTTTTATGTCTGTCAGTTGTCTGAGGCAGCCGAGGGCGGAGACTGAGGCATGCTGACAGGCACGTGAGAACGGTGGGCGGGGAGGACTAGCCTTAAAGGCCCAGTACACAAAAACAGCAAAAAGCTGTTGAGAGCTATAAAATACAAACTAGTGAAAGCTATAATAAATAATCTGATGGGTGTTTTGAGCTGAAACTTTACAGACACATTTTGGGGACACAAAAGACTTATATTAAATCTGGAAAAAGGGGTAACCTAGGTGCCCTTTAAAGCAGCTATCATAGCATTATTTATTAATATGTGGTCCTTTTTGGATTCTAGGAAACTATGGAAATTAAAAATGTAGAACAGGAAATACGTTAGAACCATTGTTATTGTTTACATCCCTCAAAAACAGTGTATATCTCACAATAATTAAAAAATTTAATATTATTATTATTACTGTTATTATTATTACTGTATTATTATTACCGGGCATCCGCTGCATAAAACATATGCTGGATAAGTTGGAGGTTCATTCCGCTGTGGTTACCCCATAATATTAAAGGGACTAAGCTGAAAGAAAATGAATGAATGAAGGAATGAATTTTTATTATTATTATCTTAGAATTGTGATTTCCTTCAGTTGGAAGTTCCTAGACAATGTGTAACCATTGATCACAAAACCAGTCATAGGGTCATAGGAAAATATTTGGCTGAGATACAACTATTTGTAAATCTAGAATCTGAAGGTTTAAAAAAGCTAAATACTAAGAAAATAGCCTTTTAGGTTGTAAACAGTAAGTTCCTAAAAATGAATATTTCTAAGCTGTCAAAATTAAGTTGTTAACGATGCCTATTTCTAAACAAAATCACATTTTAAAAATACTTTTACAGTAAGAAATGTATGAAATGTATTTTACTTAATATTCTAATGATTTTGGCATTAAATTTTTTTTATAATTTTGTCTTTATTCGTTTGTAAGAAGAAAAAAAAACTGAATTGAGAGATTAAAAGTTATAATTATCTTTTTCAATTATTATTCTACAGAATCGACAATCTTGTAAAGTTTATTTGAAACAAAATGTTTAAAAAACAAACACAAGTATTACAAGTTTATAGTTCTGAGTTCAATACGAGAAAGATGCTAATGAATCTACATAAACCTACTGGAGAGCTTACACAGATTATGCAAACAAAGCCTGACATTTAAAGCGCAGCTTGGACTAGTCTGACTTTCATTTAAACATTGTTATTATCTCCTTAATATCTTCTATCTAATAATGTCTGAAATACAAAGCTTGAGATGTGCATTGTTACAATTAGGAGAGAGAGAGAGAGAGAGAGAGAGAGAGAGAGAGAGAGGGGGGATTACTTACAGCTTCATAATCAGCAAGTTCCAGACGTGCTTTGTTCTGCATTGTTCTTTTGCACAAGTACACAGCTGCAGAGAGAAACGAGAGGACTGTGAAAAACACACCTCAAGAGCCTTCAGGCTTTTCAAATGAGTCTCACTAAAATATTTAGTAAACATTTAACATATTTCACACCAGCTTGTTGTGATTTACACCTGAGTGCCTGAGTGTTGCTTTGTTCTATCTGCAGAATTCAAAACAAGCTTATTTTACAGTACCCGTGGCAGAGTCATGCAAACAACCATCATATAAGAATGATTGCAATTGCATTCATAGAAATTTGTTTGTTGAGTATGAAAATGTACAAAATTGCAATCAACAATAAATAATATCACTTATAAAAATGTACATTTATTGTACTTATTTTTATATTGATTGTAAAATGTTTTATTTATATTTTAGATGCTCTATGTATAGCTATACACTACATTTAAAGTAGATCAAAAAAATCTAAATTATCCAAGACAAGAATGGGTGTTGTTCAATAGTTTTAGGACAACTTTGATGAAAGGTTTTGATCCACCTCAAATGTTGACTACTGTAAACTAGTTATGACAAAATAAATTAGATTTTTATTTATTTTTAAAAGAAAAAAATACTTTTAAAATAAAAACAATCTGTTCAGCTCAATTCATCTGAGAATAGTGAAACAATAGGGAATAGCTCCTCCAAAATACACAACTGTTTTCAACATTGATAATAAGAATGTATTATTGAGCAGTAAATTAACATTCATTAGATTAAAGCTAAAAATTGAGTTTTGCCATCACAGGAATAAATAATTCTACACAACCCACTATTTTATTGGTGTTGCACAAAGAACTGCTCTGAATAACCATAGCGGGAAAAGGAACAAAAATTGTTAGTATCATAAAGCCCAGTAGCATTCATTTTACCTAGAAACTGCAGTCCAATATACTGGATATTTAAGTGTGTTTTTGTCAAGCGGCAACATCCCGCTCTCCCACGTGAAGCTAATACGGAAGTAACTGAAACTGCAATTCATTGAAATTCCGCTTGGCCTGGCTCCATAATAAAGTAAAAATCGCCAACTTTACAGCAGAAAAAAGGTTTTTACAGCCTGACAAAAAACGAGTTTGGTGTATATAGCTAATATTACCCTTCATGTCAACTGTGAGAGGGGTGAATTCTTTTTTATAACTCATCCGTTTCATAAATAATAAGCTATATTAGGTCTGCATAATTAAGGGCGTGGCCACTTAAGTGACAGCTAGGTCTCGCTGGTTGTCGTCACGTCACCTCAGCTGATTCCAGCTGATTAGTCACTGAACTTGGCATATACATCATATTTTTGTTTTGTTTTATGTGGCTTTACACAGTTAGTTGCCTTTTTGGAATTATTTCTTACAATTATCAAATAACATGGCATGCTGTGTGCACTTAATAGTGCTCACAAACCATTCAAGTGGCCTCCATTTCCCAGGTAAAGTAAGTTATTTTATACTTATATAAGATATATATATATATATATATATATATATATATATGCATAAATAAATATGTTAAATTATATATATATATGTATATATATAATTAAATTTATTTAATAATTTTTTAATTAATTAAATTTAATTAATAATTAAAATTATTTAAGATAATTTATCATTTTAATTCAAGCTTGAATGCACTCCAGAATCTGTCAGATTGATTAGCTGTAGCTCTAGATAAGTCATCTGAAACATTGTCAAACAGTGTTATGTCTGGATTTTATAAATAGCCTTGCATTTACTAACACAAACTATATTTGAAGTATTTAAAAGTAGTTAGAATTTTCCTCTAGAAAAACATCATAACAACAACACTTAGTTGCTAACAGTGTTTTTAAAAAACTAAACACTTTATTGATATAGTTCACAACCAAGCACATGTGGTCAGAACACAAACAAATCACAGGTAATGTAGTGTTCACCATTTCTCCCAAAGAAAAGCCCATCTAAGCAAAATGCTAGCAGGCATCTGGTCTGTAGTTCCGCTCATGCTTTGCCCTTTTTTGGTTACCTCTGATTGGTGCGATGACGTGCGAACAAAATGGCAATGATTGGCCACGCCCACTTGTAGCTTCATGTGTGCTCTTCAAAACCTATGGGTGACGTCAAGGATACTATGTCCATATCTTTTACAGTCTATGGTTTTTGTACAAAATGTGGGCTGAAGCACATGTTTCCAATGAGCCTGTGTTGATTTTTAAAATGTACATATTGAAATAGAAAACCGATTTGATTTAGATTTTTAATTTTGAAATTTCACAATATTACTGTTATTGTATTTTTAATCAATTAACTACAGCACTTGTGATGGGCAGATGAGACTACTTTTAAAATGAACTTTTTCCCTCTGTTATTACACTCAAAGTGATTGAAGGAATGCACTGGGATTTTTTTTCACTATAAGTTGCCAACATTTTTTATATTAAAGTAATTAAACCTTTCAGTTCCAGTTGTTGTGCATTTTTATACCCTGTTTGATACAGCCTCGTCTCACATAGAAACCAATGAGATTAAAATACAGCTTTACTGGAAACCTAGATATAATGTTGAGGATGAGGGGATACAAATTTATGCAGTGACAACTTTACACACACAAACACACCAGCTAGTAGGATTTGATTAGCTTGCGTTTATATAGACTTGTCTTATTAAAGCACAAACACCATGATCCAGCTGATCTCCAGCCATCTGAAGGATTTCATTAAATACATGTTCATATAGACTGCTCTCAAAAAGATAACAGATCATACACACACACACACAAACACACACACACACACACACACACACACACACACACACACACACACA
>CAIGQZ010034910.1:3699541-3714732 GCA_903798205.1 Danio tinwini
TATTTTTTTGCACTGCAACTAATGATCAACAGTAAAAGTTTGTAAATTTACCTCTGGGAAAACCAGCAACAATCAAGAATGCCTGATTATATGATATCATGGCTTTGCGACCAAAAAATGTCATTACAATTGAAAGTCAATGGGGCAAAAATAGCCACGAACATAACCAAAGGGTAGTAAATTTGCCCAGAGTGTAGTTCAAAGCATTACAACTTTAAAGCATTTCCAAAAAATTGTCAGCAACAATCATTCCGCTAGCTGAAACACAGATTAAGTTGTGGCCAAATTAAGACTCAAAATCACCCCAGAGTGGATGAAAACAGCTCCAACAACACACAAGGGTTAAATCAAGAAGCATTTACTAGTCAAGCAAAAAATATTGTCTTGTTTTCAGAAATAATATGCTAAAATTAATTGAGTTTTTCTTTAAAACAAGCAAAATAATCTGCCAAAGAGGTAAGCAAAATAATCATGGCAAAAAGAAAAACAAGATTGTTTTGCTTACCCATTATTTTGCACACCCATTCTACAACAGCTTCATTGGCTTTCTATCTTTGCTGAATTAATTATAAAATACTTCTTCTCACTTTTAAAGCCATTCATAATCTTGCTCCTCTGTACCTTACTAATCTTGTTCATATTGTCACACCTTTTCAAACACTCAGATCTTCTTCTTCCATTCACCTCACTATTCCCCCTGTCCGCCTTGTCATCATGGGGAGCAAAGCCTTTAGCAGAGCCTTTGGAATTCACTTCCTCCTGATCTCCATAATTTAAACTCTCTTTTACAATTTAAATCTAAACTCAAAACACATCTGTTCAGAACAGCCTACTCTCTTTACCTCAACTGCACTTCTTAAAATTGTATTGTATTGTATTGTATTGACTTTTATATTGTGTTTTTACTTGAACTGACTGTCCTTGCTGTCTTGTACGGTGACCTTGAGTGTCAAGAAAGGTGCTTTTAAAAAATGCATTATTATTATTATTATTATTATTATTATTATTATTATTATTGTTATTATTATTATTATTATTATTATTATTGTTGTTGTTGTTGTTGTTATTTTTCACCCACAGGCAGATTATTAAAAATCTAGCTAAGAAAAGCATTTTTTTGCAGTGTAGGACCAGTTCTACTCTCGCAATACCTCTATGCAATGTCCATAAATACAATGTAATAAGAATTCAATCAAATTTGTTTTTAGATAAATACAATTGAGGTTTCGAACAAATATATTGTGAAAAATGTATTATACTGTACTGTATATCCTCCTCCTTATCTGCAATTAAAGTAGCAGGAGATGCTGACATCAGCTTTTTGTCAGCATATAATTATGCACGAGCAATCTTGTCAGGAATGATTTAAAGAAAACGTTTATTACCTTGATCTTCAATACAGAGATTCTTCAGCAGCCACTGGACAATATCTGAACCTGGAAAAGGAGATTATTGGTCAACATCTCTGGTTTAATTTCCTTTAAAAACAGATAAATGACCTGGTCTTTTATTCAGAAAATATATTAATTTATTTCCAATATTAATTTCCCCACTGTGTTCTGCTTTTGAGCACTTTAGACCAAATTAATTACGATTCTGCCATAATAATTACGTGGATGTATTGGTATCAATATCAGAGTGTGTTTTATTACTGTAAAATTTGATTGTTTTCTTATGTGACACTGCACAAAAAATAACGCATGACAATTATTTATTCAAATCTGCCTAGGATTTATTATTTGAGAAATAATACATTTGACAGTTTTTTTTTATAAAAACAGCAATGGCATTATGTTATAAAATGAAATTTAAAAGCCTAAAATCTTTTTAATCTTCTAAGAATGTACAATATGTATGTCACTTTTTTAAAACTGATGCCGCAAGAAGGGTTAAATAAACAAGCAGCATTCTGTTTCATAGCTGGTAAAAATTTTACTTCAATCCTTGGTCACTGGAATAAAAATGAACTCAATTATAAAGCCATAATGAGTGAAAGAAGGAGCCAAACCACAGCACAGATGAACAGCAGAACCGCTGCTTTCATCTGGAGTCTTTGTGTCAACAGCTTATTGTCTAATATTTTCATTTGACATTATCTATCCTACATAAACACTAGCTTTCATTTTCTTCAGTCTTTTTTTATCCTTGATCTCCATTACATCTACACTTTTTATCCATCATTTTCTATAATTACGGGTGTTTCAGTTTGTCCCTCTTAGATTAATCCTTCTCTCTCCTTCTCTCTCTCTCTCTCTCTCTCTGTCTCTCTCTTTTTAAGAAGCAGTGTTATAAACTCTATTTTAGATAAGTACAGAGGGCCTGGATGCTCTGAAGAGGATCTCAGTGTCAGCAGAGCTCCGCTCAAGTATTTTGTGGATTAACAGAATGCCATAATCTTCACCTCTCCACCCATTCTCTGTCTGACTCTGAAAGTCGACCAAGAAGTCAACATCATAAACTAGTTCCTGCATATCCACCCACAATACATGAATGGCTGCAGAGTGGTATCTATTTTTCTTTTCTAACAGAAGTGTCATAATTCCTGTTAAGCAATGTCAAAGGGCAAAGGAATTTTGTTGCATACACTACCTGACAAAAGTATTGTCATTGATCCCAGATGTAAGAGCAACAAATAATCACTTGACTTCTAGTTGATCATTTGGAAAAGTAGCATAAATTAAATTTTTCAGACAAATCATCTGTTGAACTGCATCCCAATCATCACAAACACTGCAGAAGACCTATTAGATCCCTCATGGACGCAAGATTCTCACAGAAATCAGTCAAGTTTGGTAAAGGAAAAATCATGTTTTGGGGTTACATTCTGTGTGGGGGCATGCAAGAGATCTGCAGAGTGGATGGCAACATCAACAGCCTGAGGTATCAAGACATTTGTGCTGCCCATTACATTACAAACCAAATTCTTCAGCAGGATAGCGCTCCTCATACTTCAGCCTCCACATCAAATTTCCTGAAAAACAAAGAAGGTCAAGGTGCTCAAGGATTGGCCAGCCCAGTCACCAGACATGAACATTATTGAGCATGTCTGGGGTAAGATGATGAAGGAAGCATTGAAGATCAATCCAAATAATCTTGATGAACTCTGGGGGTCCTGCAAGAACGCTTTCTTTGCCATTCCAGATGACTTTATTAATATGTTATTTGAGTCATTGCAAAGATGTATGGATGCAGTCATTTAGGCTCATGGGAGTCATACACAATATTAATTATTTTTCCATGACTTTATATTCTATACTGTACATTATTTCTGTTAAGTGACAAGAGTTTTGTCTAAGCTAAGTCAGACCTTACTGTCATAATTAAACAATTAAAAATCAAGGTATTGTCATATTTTATTTTGGTAAAATAAGCATAATCTAAAGACCTTTACCTTTCATATAAACCACTTCTGATACCAAATGATCATCTAGAAGTCAAGTTATTATTTGTTGTTCCTAAAACATGGACAGGCGACAAGGCTTTTGTCGGGTAGTGTATGTTTTTAATCCTAGCCTTTAAAAGACAACTATGAATATGCTATTGTTATACTCACATAAACTGTTATTTTATACAAAAATAAAATTGAGTGTGAGTTAATATGCATTAAAAAAATTTATAATTAAAGATCTGCAAAATGCTCAGATTGTGTGTGTTTTGTTTAATTTCTGATGCATTGTGTTCAGTGTTTTCAACCTGCTCACTGCTGAATTAATAGACTGTGAACAGTTTCTTCTGAGAAATATCTTTCTGAGTTCCCCTTCACTGGCCAATCAAATCCAGCATTCCCAAAATATGCACAGAGCCCCTTCTGCCTCAGCCAATCGGCAGTGAGAGGCGTGTCCCCAGAGACAACAGGAGTCAAGAGCGGTTTTCAAGCACAGAGAGGCAGAGACTGGGGTGTTGGAGCTTAAAGCTGGCCTTTTAATGAATCCTCTGGGGGAACTGCAGTCACAGGAACCAAGAAATAGCCTTCTGAGAATTTCTCTCTCGCTTTCACCTTTTAAAATCTGCTTTTAAAAAATGGATTAGGGCACATAAACATTTAAACTCCCATTTTTAGTCTCTGAAGTTTAAATTCACAATCATTAGCGAATAAAAATCTTGCATTCTAATTATTCAAATTAATCTATTATATTCTAATGAGTAATTCATTCATTTATTGAGACTATTTTCTTGCTTAGTGTTGTTAAAGTGCCCCTTTATGATGTTTATTTAGAGAAATTATCCATGTACTGTAGGGTAATAGAGCTATTTGTCAATGTAAATGTCTGCAGAGTTTCAAAGGTAATTATTAATATAGTTATAATATATAACATTTTTATCAGGTGTTTTGACACCCAGACACTGTACTTGTAGCTGAGACCTGCTAGTATTTGGTTTTTGTTGGTTTCCTGTAATGTGAAATTAAATCCACTTCCAAAGGATACTCTAAAACTTGAATAGACACTCTAAACCAATTTGTTGGACACATGTAAACACAAATATCTGATATTTCACATCCATTTTGAGACACTTAAAAATCAAACCAATCAAAAATTTGTTTTTGAAATCAGACACATCCAATATCTGGACATCCAACCTATGTCTAAACACAAATATCCGATTCCCTTTTGGAGTTTTACATCAAAATGTGTGGGGAAAACATTTGCACACAAAGAAGTTTTCTAATATTGTATTATGAAGCAAATGCACATGTACTGTATACATTTACACTATTATTAAGGTACAACCATTCTGTCAAGGTACCACTCAACATTAAATAATTTTATTAGCATGGCCAGTTGAAACCCGAAGGTCAGTAATGTCGATTTGTAAAGCGATCACCAACAGAATAATGTCAAATGAGTAATTCATTCATTTATTGAGACTATTTTCTTGCTTAGTGTTGTTGTTAAAATGCTGCTATATAATGTTTTTATCCAACTATTTCATGTACTGTATGGTAATAGAGCTATTTTCAATGTAAAAGGTCTGCAAATATTTAAAGATGAAAGTGCATCATAAATAGAGTTATTATATATGACATTTTTATTAGGTGTTTTGACATCCAGACTCTGTATTCGTAGCTGAGGCCTGCTAGTATTTGGTTTTTGTTGGTTTCCTGTAATGTGAAATTAAATCCACTTCTAAAGGATACTCTAAAACTTTAATAGACACTCTAAATCAATTAGCTAGACACATGTAAACACAAATATCTGACTTTTCACATCCATTGTAACCATTGTAATGTTTTTGAAATCAGATACATACAATATCTGGACATTCGACCTACGTTTAAATACATATCCAAAGTTCTACGTCATCACAATGTGAGGGGAGATGCTTGCACTCAAAGACAGCTTTCTAATATTGTGTTTTGAAGCAAATGCACATATACGCATTCACACTATTATTAAGGTGCAACCATTTTGTCAAGGTACCATTCAGCATTAAATGATTTCATTAGCATGGCCAGTCGAAACCCGAAGGTCAGTAATGTCAATTTGTAAAGTGATCACCAACAGTATAATGTCTAATGAGTAATTCATTCATTTATTGAGATTTTCTTGCTTACTGTACTTGTTAAAATGTCCCTATATTATGTTTTTACAGAAATTATCTATGTACTGTAGGTTAATATAGCTATTTGTCAATGTAAAAGGTCTGCAGAGTTTAAAGAAAAAAAGTGCATCACAAGATGGATTTATTATATATGACATTTTTAGCAGGTATTTTGACACCCAGACACTGTGTTTGTATCTGAGGCCTGTAATGTTAAATTAAATCCACTTCTAAAGGATACTCTAAACCAATTAGTTGGACACATGTAAACACAAATATCTGATTTTTATCTGTTCTGAGCCATAAAAAAATGTGTTTTTAAAATCAGACATCCAATATCTGGACATCTGACCTATGTCTACATACTTATCCAATTACTTTTTGCAGTTCTACGTCATCACAATGTGAGGAGAGAATGTTTGATCACAAAGATAGCTTTCTAATATTGTATTATGAAGAAAATGCACATTTACACTATTATTAAGGTGCAACCATTTTGTAAAGGTACCACTTAACATTTAATTATTTAATTAGCATGGCCAGTCGAAACCCGAAGGTCAGTAATGTCGATTTAAAAAGCAATCACCAACAGAATAATTTCATACAGGGATGAATGCAAACACAGATATTGGATACCAGTCTTTTCTAAAAATAATGGAAACAGACAATAAAAAGTTCAAAAGATCAGATCTGTGCAGACTTGAAGTGCAAATTCAGCCTGTATTTACAAGTAAAGAGTAACCTTCTGGAGCTGAAATTCAGAAATGATGATAACCTATTCATTATTGACAGTGTATGTATTCAGTAGACCAGGGGTGTCAAACTCCTGCTTCAACAGACCTATCTGTAGCTATCAAACAAGCCTAAAGCACTAAATTACTTTGATCAGGTGTGTTTAATTAGGGTTGAAACTTAACTATGCAGAGTTATGAGTTTGACACCCGTGCAATAGACCAATCACAACAGACTGGTCCAGTTGACCAATCAGAGCAGAGCAGAGAAGAGTCTTGGAAAGGCGGGGTTTAGGAGAGACTGAATACTTACGCTGTATTCGAAATTGCCTCCTATACCCTCATTCACTATTCCCTACATTAGTCCACTAATATAATCCATAGTGAGTGAATTCAAGCACCTGAGATGTAATTTTGTTTGGTTGATAAATCCCTCAGACGGATTTGATTTTCAACTTCTTGGTCAGACCCCGTGATAGATATTTAAAACTTAGCGAGCTGTCAATTAGTAATGAAACAAAGACTTTTGATTTCTGTCATGTATATAAACATTACTGTAATTAAAAAAATATTTTATTTAAACTACAAACTGATAGGATTGTGCTCTAGATGCCATCTTGTGGTTAGATGTAGAAATTAATCCAATGCACATAATGACTCTCATGGTGCACTATGTAGATTTACTAGCTGTAGAGTGTACATGGGTTGTAAACTTGTTATTGCTGTGCATTGTGGGATTGATTGAGTGCACTTCATAATGTCCACTATGGTTTCAGACACCAAAATAAATGGCTGCTCCCTCAAATGCAGCACTATTTAAGGGTATTATAAGAAATATATGCAAGTGTATTTTGACCTTTGATGGTAATAAAAATCATTGTATGATACGTCTAAAAATTGCATATGGGGGCACTTTAAATTAATATTCAGGGTTATTGGGGGCAATTCAAAATATTATCCTATCTTTAGTGAAAATGAACTCTGCAATTATGGTCTGTGGTAATTGACAACATTCTGCTGATGTGGTCCATTATCATTAGCATGCAAATATTCCATTAGCTGAGTTTATAATGACTTTTTGTGGCTGTTAGAATGAAATCTGAACAAATATAGGAGTCAGATCTCCTAAACAGCCAATTGAAACCCTGTCCTCTGCACCCAGAATGTATTGAGCTGCACCATCAGAGCAATGCAGGCCAGAGAGCTTTGATAGAGATCAGGTCATCAGCAGAGATCAGTCCATGAGGGCTTTATTCTGGCGCTGCACTACACAGTTCTGGCTGAGGTTTCATTGTGCTGCTCTTCAGGCTTGCTGTGGGGCACTGGCTCCTGCTAAAGACTGCCTTTGTCAGCGCCAGCTTGGAATTGCAGTGTGTATAAAACAGATGTAGGAGATTTACCAGAGAAGACACTGGGAATCTTGGACAGGAAACTCTTGACTGTACGGATAGGTATGCCATTCTTTTCATCCTGCATCCTGGCAATCACATCCTCCATCTGACAGAAAAAGAAAGAGACAGACACAAAATCAATGTAAAACATATGTAGATTTATTACTGCAGCAACATAAAATAGAACCAATGGGACCGAAATCAGTGTCAATGTTCTATGAGTTATATGATGTTATAACTCATCTGATGATATTCTGATTAAGTTAAATTGTTTAATTCAAATAATTCATACACAATGCAAATTTTAATAGCATATGGAGCTCACAAGCAAACATCTCTTACAAAATTCTTTAAAAATCTTGTTACAGTTTGTAATTTAAAGGTGAAGTATGTAAGTTTGACGCCCATTGACACCCAATACTAGGTATTGCACTCCTGGTTCAAACCACAAGCGCAGGTTGCCAGATTGACGACATTAACAGGAGCGAGTCTGACTATTGAGCCTAAAGGCTGATTTAAGTCGTGTTCTAAATAAGCAACGGCACGTGATAGAAAAATATTTTCCATATTAAAAAGAGTTTTTGTTCTAACCAACACCTGAAATTTACATTTTACAAACGGCTTCTATTGCTTGCAGCTAAACAACAGGACAAACTGACAATGATCACTGCAGGTACACTTCATGTGATTTTTTTCTTTATTCAGTGTTAAATGCTAATAATACAAGTTTGAATGCCATTTTACATTACATTTATTGCCATGCTACTAAAAGCAGCAGTTGATAGTTCACTTCAGATCTGTGACTCAGTGCAAGCCAACACATATCAGTGATTCAGCATGTAAATTTAATAATGTTAAAGAGGT
This sequence comes from Danio tinwini, assembly GCA_903798205.1. Classification (NCBI taxonomy): domain Eukaryota; kingdom Metazoa; phylum Chordata; class Actinopteri; order Cypriniformes; family Danionidae; genus Danio; species Danio tinwini. The sequence goes on from CAIGQZ010034910.1 coordinate 3,708,069, forward strand.
TTAAAATCTATCAATTAGATTATAAACCTTACCATTTCGTTGAAGTGCAGTGAGTGCACTATTCTGTGCTTCTAAATGGCTTTTTTTAAATTTCTGTTTGTTTCGTTAGGTGCAAACAGACAAATTGCTTATCGCTGAATATCTCCTGTTAGGACATGGGGTTACAATGTAACCTGCTCACCTAATGTTTACGTTCATAATATTTCTATTATTTGCTAAGACTAAGTCTGCCTCTGATTTTGGAGGCTGTTACTTTCCACCGCAGGTCGCATTTCATTCACAGACACATACTTTGAGAGCCTTTCTGACTGAATGAATTAAATATGCGTTTTTTCACTAAGGCAACTCGGGGTGCTGAAATATAATTGGCTAAACTGACATTGAACAGGTTAAATGACCAAAACAAAGACAGACGTTCCGGCATGGAAAACACATTTATAAAGCAGAATATATGACTTCAGCATTGTTTTTCAGATAAACTTAACATGTTTAACATAACAAATAACTGTTCACTTAACATGTTTCTTAAATATCTGCAAACATATTATGGTATTTTTATGCTTTAAAAGAGTCAAACACTTACACACTGTAAAAAAAATGCAGGGTTCCACACAATTCATTCATGTTGTCCCAACACAAATTGATTAAGTTAACTTAAATTAAGTCATACATTTATGTGGATTGAACTAAAAAAAATTAAGTTGTCCCAATGAAATCTGAAGAATTGTATTGTTTGAGATTATTTTAAATAAGCAGTTTGAACGAGCACATTTTTTAAATGCATACAGCACCTTTAAAAAAATGAACAAATTAAATAAAAAAACTTTTAAAAAATTCGTTAAAGTATTTAAATTAGATTTATTTAATAGATTAGCTAATAGATTTGTTGATTAGATTCATTTATTTTTAAATGGATAGATGAATATTTTGTAACATAAAATAACATAACATAACATAACATTACATTACATAATATAATATAATATCTTTGCTATATTCAAACAAATAGTTAAAACCAAATCTGAACCCAAACACCCTAAATAACACCGCTAAGCACAGCAAACTGTGATTCCGCAGAGACCTGTGTTAAAAACCTATGGGACGATTGTCTAAAAGCTCAACTCAGCCTTAGTAAATAAAGTCATTGGATTATAACAACCCTATTTATTAGATGAAGAGAGACCTTGAGCAGAGCGAGAGCGATCACGTCACCCGCTCATTGATCTGCTGACATTTGGACTGTTCTCCGAGACGCTCCGAGAGTCTGAGTTAACAAGGCGGGCGTCACTAGAGACCCACATTTTGAACATGTGACCCAATCACTTTACTGCCGCCAGTGACATCACTCCAGCACAGGACCACGTTTAATTCAGGTCAACAACACGCACCCTGGAGATATACCCCACATATGGAGGTGTGTGTGCCATGTGTGTGTGCTCAACGTGTCGTGAAACTATATGAGCTTGTACCTGTGAGTGTTTAGAGAGAGGGAGAGGGAGGAAGAGGATGAGAGAGAGAGTTGTTACAGTCGCCTCAAGGGAAGGCCCAGTGAACATGCAGAATTACATCAGTGAGCGTTCCTTGAGGCTGTAATGCCATTACAGAGAATCCTAACAGAAAACCTTATTATGGGTAGTCACTGTTGGCATAAAACTTGGAATAAAATGAAAGTGGAAGCCATGCCTATTTTCAGAATCTAAAATAAATCAGGGAAATTTTAGCTCCAGAAACCCCATAGATCACGTAATATAGTTGTCTGTATACTGTAGAAAATATACTGTAGTTTGTGTGTTTGTCCCTTTAAATGCAAATGAGCTGCTGCTTTTCAAAATAGCCTTTACATGCTATTATGACACTCCAGAAACAACAAAACAAGAAAATCCCACACAAGCAAAACAAACAGAATGACCAGTAGCCGGCAGCTAGCTCTCTGCAACTCTCACATGGTCACCCACTGAAGCTAAGCAGCCCAGTCAGTACCTGGATAGGAGACCACATGGGAAAGCTAGGTTGCTGCTGGAAGTGGTGTTAGTGAGACCAGCAGGAGGCACTCAACCTGCAGTCTGTGTGGGTCCTAACGCCCGAGTATATTGATTGACTCTATACTGCTCAGTGAACGATGTCTTTCAGATGAGATATTAAACCGAGGTCCTGATTCTCTGTGATTGTTAAAAATCCCAGGATGTCCTTTGAAAAAAGTAGGGGATTAACCCCGGCATCCTGGCCAAATTTGCTTACTGGCCTCTGCCCATCATGGCCTCCTTACCATTATATCATAATTGGCTTAATCACTCTGTTTCCTCTCCACCAATCAGCTTGTGTTTAGTGTGCGGAGATTCTCCCGAATGTGTAAAACGCTTAATAAACTCATTGACTAGCATGTTACTGCTCTGCTCCAATGTGCTGCCTTTGCAAATAAACCTAGAATGCACTAAATCTTCGGCTGCTGAAATTTTCAGCCCTGTATTTTGGCTGATAGAGAAAAATGTCCAAAAGAATGAGAGCCAAAAAAAGAGCTGCTGCAACACAGATAACAACAGTGTTCAGCATGCTGGTTTCACTCTACAACTCTACAACTCTACAACTGCAAAAAGAGTTACAAATTTACTTTATATTATTTTTAAAAAATAATAAATAATTACACTAAAGCATTCTCAGATCCTCCAAAGTGCACCGAGAATCTTTTGTTTTGATTCAGTCCAGAATATTCATTTCAGTGCATCCCTAACATAAACAGCACATTATCAGTTTGTTTCTCTTGTCTTTACAGAAAATGTAAAAAGTACAATAGCCATCACAAGTTTGGGCTCAGTTTTATTTTATTTTTTCATTTTTTTTTTAAAGAAAATTATTCTGTTCATCAAGGCAGCATGTATTAAACATAAAAAATTGGTAAAATGTTAACTTTAAATTAAAAAAATTAAATAACTGCTTTCTTATTGTATGTAGTTTTAAATGAAATTATTATTACTTTTATTACTATTACCATTAATAATAATATCATTAATAATAATAACAATAATAATTACTATTAGAGAGATTTCTGAATGATCATGTGACTTTGAAGATTGGAGTAATGAAGAATAGTGTAATTGAAGTAATTTAAACTCACTGAAATAAATTAATAAATCAAATTATAAACTACTTTTGAAGAGTTATTTTATAGTGCAATAACATTTCACAATTTTACAAGTAAATGCAGTATTGGTGAGCAGGATAAACTTATTTTAAAACATTTAAAACAATCATACTGGCCCCAAACTATTGACAGTAGTGTACATCTTCTGACTATACAGTGAATAATAAATGTATGTTTGTAAATTACGATGACAGTGAACATTTTAGGGATTAAAATAAGGACAGCTATGGTCTTTGTAAATAGAGAGAAAATTGTCACTTTGTCCGCATTAGCCAAGGGTGGAAACATGCAGATAAAGGGGTGGAAATTATATAATAAGATCATCTTCCTACGTCACTAGAGGAGTGAAATCTGAACAGTGTGTTTTTCCACATGCCTGTAGGTTTTTTTTCTCACAGTTTGTGGGTTGCTAGAAGCACTTGGGACCTGATTATGGCACTCAAACATGGGGAAAAAACACACTTTCATAAGTATCCCCATAGTTCTCCAGTTGATTGATTACATTAAGAATTACAAACATTTCTTTTTCTAAACTGTTGATTAGAAAAACTAAAAATTCTTGCTTAATATTTGTGACAGTCAAATGTTTTACAAAGGGAATTTTGGGAGTCAGTTTTTACTCTATAATTCAGAAAATACAACAGCCTGAAAAAATGACTAAGTACAACAAAAGATACACCTAAAGTATATATTGTGGGTGTTTTCTTCACATTGGTCTGAAAACCTACTCATGAAAAGCCAAACAAAAACAAAAAAGTGACAGGTGCATGAATAAACAGTGTTTCTGCATGCAGTGTCTCGCCTAAAATTCCCCAGTACTATGACTCCAGAAATAGCTTCTTTTGTAATATCTTGAGATGAAATGCTTCTGATGGCAGTTAGTAACCACCTACAGTGCACACGCACTCACTGAGGGAGAGCGAATCACACATACACTTTGTCGACAATGCAGAACAGGCTGGTGGGCAAACACTGAAGTGCTAATTTAAGGTAATGAGGGATCTGAGCATTCAGCTCACACTGACGATGCTAATAGAAACATTTTAGAGAGAAAGATGGAGAGAGATAAAAATGAGCACATCTCAGCTGTATGGTGCAATGATGTGTGATGAAATAAAGTCCCAGAAGCCTGACTGGCATCAGTTGTACTACCGCAGTCAGTCTGTGGATAGGAATTCATGGTAACCAATGCAGAAATTCATGGGTAAATTCAAATGAGTCTGCTTTAAAGGGTCACAAAATACCAAAAACATTTTTTGAGATGTTGGCTGTCATATGCAAGTCCCGCATTGCTAAAAACACTATTAGAACACATATATTTCACTAAAATCTGAAAATTGGTTGTTTTTGTGTTCTTTAGAGCAAATTGGTTCTTTCGGTTTAAAAGGAAATTGAAGCAACGTCACAGCAATGATTCACTGTGTAAATTCCAGCGTGAAGATTGGCTGTCTGTACTGGCTGGTACAAAGTGACGTCATTGAGTTTTCAGCACATCTATTCATTAATTCCTGAGAAAGACTTGGTTCGAACCAATCAGCACACTCTATTGTGAACGAGACGCAACTTCATTAATATGCATGATAGCTTCGAAGACTCTTTTTTACCCTTTACAGTGTTCAGAAAGATGCCACATCATGTTGCCAACCGTAATTCAAACAAGTGGTAGAAGAATTGTTTAGAAACATGAGTCGTCAGTGTTACGTTTGTAAATGTGCCGAAGCAAAGGTTTTGTTTCCATTTCCCCCACGATGACAGTACAGCTGACACACGACAACAATATGTTTGTAAGGAAATTTTTTACCCAAGAGCTTTTCGAATCTGTAAATGGTAAAATTCCGGATTTGCCACTCGTCTTCTTTAAAAAAAAAGACGCGGTTCCAGTTGGTGTTGATTGTCCTGTCTCTACGGATTTTGGTAAGTGTGTGATTAATGTTCTTTGTTTATGTTTTTCCAGATGGCAAAAGTTAGTTCATATCGTCAGCAGTACTTTTTCAGTTTTTAAAGACATACCTTAGTCAAAATGATTTAGGTACTAAGTTTACAGTAATATCACTACAATATTATGGACTTTTTTTATATTTCCCAAATGATGTTTAAAAGAGCAAGGACATTTTCACAGTATCATTCATTCATTCATTTTCTTGTCGGCTTAGTCCCTTTATTAATCCGGGGTTGCCACAGCGGAATGAACCGCCAACTTATCCAGCACGATTTTACGCAACGGATGCCCTTCCAGCCGCAACCCATCTCTGGGAAACATCCCTACACTCATTCACACTCATACACTATGGACAATTTAGCTTACCCAATTTACCTGTACCGCATGTCTTTGGACTGTGGGGGAAACCGGAGCACCCGGAGGAAACCCCCGCGAACGCAAGGAGAACATGCAAACTCCACACAGAAATGCCAACTGACCCAGCCCAGCCGAGGTTCGAACCTGCGACCCTGTGAGGCGACAGCACTACCTACTGCGCCACTGCGTCGCCCCATTTTCACAGTATGTCTGATAATATTTTTTCTTCTGGAGAAAGTTATTTTTTTATTTCTGCTAGAATAAAAGCAGTTTTTAATTTTTTTAAAACCATTTTAAGGTCAAAATTATTAACCCCTTTAAGCTATATATTTTTTTGATAGTCTACAGAACAAACCATCATTATACAATAACTTGCCTAATTACCCTATCCTGCCTAGTTAACCTAATTAACCTAATTAAGCCTTTAAATGTCACTTTAAGCTGTATAGAAGTGTCTTGAAAAATATCTAGTGAAATATTATTTATTGTCATCATGGCAAAGATAAAAGAAATCAGTTATTAGAAATGAGTAAATAAAACAATTATGTTTAGAAATGTAAATCTTCTCTCCATTAAACAAAAATTGGGTAAAAAAAAATAAACATGGAGGGCTAATATTTCAGGGGGGCTAATAATTCTGACTTCAACTGTATATGTGGAGGAAGCAAGATTGCCAGCAACAGGCAACATTTACCAAATTGACAATTTATGCTGTTGTTTTTGTATTATACACTTCAAAAACTTATTTGGGTCAAAAATAGACAATCATATTTTTTTATTAACTTTAAACCCAAAGGTTAGATTTTGTAATGTTTTGCCTAAATTTGGGTTGAAACAACCCATTATTTGTAGAGTGCTTTTAGAGAGTTTTTACATTAATCAAGTTACCCACATAAACAAATAGTTACAGACAAAAATGTTTAATAATAAAGATCTTACATTTTTGTGCTATTAGTGTTCTAAAAGAATAATACTTTTAGTCAATAATTTATTCCATTTTATTTAGTAATGTGCACATAATGGCTGTGCTGATTGTTAATTCAGTCATGAAGGTGGTAATTAGAACTTGAATTGTTCTAGCAATAGAAAAGAAATCACTGATGACAGAATTTTCATGTTGGTCAGTGTGTAAATGACTTATTAATAACCAGTCCTTGTATAACAAACAGCATACCTAGTATAACACACACACACACACACACACACACACACACACACACACACACACA
>CAIGQZ010034910.1:3736901-3755944 GCA_903798205.1 Danio tinwini
AAATCATGTTTTTTTGTAATTGTACTCTTCATTGCAAAACATAAAACATGATATCTTTAAAAAATGAAGTTATCTGGTTTTGCAAATAAACTCTTCATATAAATTCTGCTGCTCTGTAACAGGAGTCTGGAGTTTTTGACCAGACTGTATAGACTGGAGTATTATTAAATATTTGTGTTTCTTATACTGCATTGTGCCACTTTAGCATCTCTCCTCTTCATTAACTGTACAGAACATCTGCAGATCAGCTATGGGCATTTGAAACAGTCTAAGGAATCGCCACTGTTAAGACTTATTTGTATGTAATTTGTCTTATTTTTTTGGCATCTACATTAGCAATCATCTAAAACTATTTTATGTGCAGTTTACTCATTCTGCCAAGATGTTTGCAGTTGTTTTTTTTACTGGAAGAATCTCAGTTTACCCCCTTAGTGAACATCAGTACACCATCTTTAGGTGTTTTATATTTCTAAAGTTCCTCTGCATTTCCACCTGCAGCTCTGAGGCTGACACTGAGGATGTTCTGAAGCTCCTCATCCTCCTCTTAAGAACTGATATTTTATTCCATCTCATTTCTGAAGCAAAGATGCTGATGCCGAATTGTACACTATACTGACATTACAAATTAGCATTGACCACCTGCTTAATCGATTTCCTGTTCTGATCTCAAGCCTAGGCAAATAACTGAGAAAGCATCAATCTGAGGCCGTATTTTTATGAAGTCATCATGTAGACTTCATACAAAGTATTTTACACTATAAAAATACAAAATACAAGACATTAAAGTATTTTGATACAAAATATTCACCCATTTTCATAAACTATATCAAACAAAAATACAAAATACTATTTTGAATTGAAAATACGTATTTAAAAAACTTGTATCATAAATAATGCCCATCCATGCCAACATATTATCAACTGTACCATTAAATCCGTTAAATACTGTGTGTGCTATTAAAATAATGTTAGATTTCTCAAAAACTGACTAATATAAAATGTATAAAATAATATTAAACTATAATAAAAATAATAATATATGACATTTGGAATGGTCATTGTGTTTTGTTTATGGTTAATCATATGTATATTTTTAGAATAGACTATTAATAGAATGTAAACGTATTACCATCAGTAGTGTTTTGTTTTTTTGTAGTTTTTTTTTTGGCGCAGACAATATAAGGAACTTAAACTACAATTCCTACAATACAGGTTTGTTTTCTTAACTTAGTGAGGACATTACATAGACTTCCGTTGTTTTTATAGCCTAACACCAAACCACAACCCTCACAGATACAAATGCTAATCTTTAGACAATAATAAAACATGTTTTGGCCAGTTTATAAGCATTTTAATTAGTGAGATACCGGTGAAATATCATCATTAGTGAGTTGTTTTTATATTTCATAATATATGTGAGGACAACTGAGCCCTTACAAGTATAGCTAAACCAGCATACACACAAAAACAGTTTCCCATAGCTGTAATGATGTTTGTACTGTACAAACTGTATATTATATGTCTCTATCCCAACCTTACCCCTAAACCCAACCTTCCTAGGAGACAATTTTACATTTTCAAAATATATCATTCTGTGTTATTTATGAGCGTTTTTTTTTTTTTTTTTTATTAGAACCAAAAAATGTCCCCACAAGGTAACTAGTTTACTGGTTATGCTCTACTTTTGGGCACATTTAGTCCCCACAGCACTCATAAAATTTATTTTTGCAGCTTGTTCAAACTTACTTGCTCCCAGGGCCATTTATATCGAAGTTGATATTTAGATGCACAATGTTGGTGTTTCGTAACATCTACTTTTAAGAGGTGGGTCGTTAGCCCAACACTCAACCCCCAACCCGGAGGACCAGGATACACTACGGACATTTTAGCTAACCCAATTCACCTACAGCGCATGTCTGGACTTGCATGTCCAGAGCACCTGGAGGAAACCTGGGGAGAACATGCATACTCCACACAGAAATGCCAACTGACCAAGCAAGGGCTCAAACCAGCGACCTTCTTGCTGTGAGGCGACAACTCTACCCACTGTGCCACCCCAATTGTTTTAACTACATTTTTAGAATGAGCTGAATCAACACAACTCTCTTTTTTTGGCAACTTAATTGTTTTATGTTCATTCCACATCAATTTGTAAAAACAATTAAGTTAACTTAATTGATTTGTGTTGGGACAACATGAAAGTATTGTGTGGAACCCGACATTTTTTTACAATGAAGATAAGGAATACAAGGTGTACACACACACACACACACACATGCACACACCAAATATAAAGAAAGTACAGGGACACAATCAGACAAAGATGCAATTCTCCACAATTTCACACACCTCCTCATTTTGGCTGCATTAGTGTTATCTCAAAGTACTGAAGTGTTTAATCCAGTAAAACCCTCCAGGACTCTCAATGTAATAACTGGTTATCAAAATTTATAACAGGCTTTATGTAATATGTTTGGCTGAAATAATCATCATCTCTTGAGGTGGAACCGTGTGCTAAGGAATTAAGGCTAAGCGTAGACAGACTTAAAGGGCAGTCCTATTCATCCCTTCCTCGTTCTTCGCTTTGCGTATTTTTGTGTACATGTACTTGTGAATTTGTGTTTGTCTGTGATTTTGTGTGTGTGTGGGAGGGATTTTAGTGGGTGTTCTGACTCAGCTCTGGAAGAATACGATTCTGCAGAAAATGAATCTGACCACCCACCTGCTGCTTTTACCAAACATTTTCACACATACACACACATGCAAACACAAACATAAAAAAAAAAAATCACATGCACAGTAATTTAGAGCACTGACATAAATATGTCCCATAATAACCTGCTTTAGCGCAATTCTCCACAGCACTTTAGCAGATATTCAACATTTCAGAATAATCAGGACAAGAGCACCATAAACCTATAGAGCACAGTTTTGAACTGAAGAATAAAATGTTTTTAGAATAGAATGAAATAGAATAGAAAAGAATAGAATGAAATAGAATAGAATAGACCCTTTTCACAAGACGCTTTAGGACGCGTTTAACAGTCATCATCATCTTAAATCCTTGAAAGTTTTTAATATTTAGATTTTTTAAACAAATTTATGAACATTTAAATGCATTTATGAATGTTTAATATCATCTTTGCATCAAATTACATAAATTAACTACCACTTATGCAAGGTGTTTCTAATAAAGCGTCTGGGCCTGTGAGTAAATTTGATATTTTTCTCTCCTCTGGCTGCCATCATCAGTCTCACACATTTTTTTTCTTTTTTCTGAAACTCGATAACAATAATAACTTGATAACAATGTTGTGGAGTTTTTCTTTCATTATTTCAGCCAATAAGATTATGAAAAAAATATTTGTTGTGCGCTCCAAGTTTACCCAGTGTGGGGAAAAATGATTTTTTTTTTTTTTACTTTTGTCTTTTTATTTTTATTGGAAAAAAAGTTTAGACTAAAAACAGATTAATCAATCTTTTTATTTTGTATGATACCATATATTAACCAAACATATTCTTCTTTCTCACTTTGCTGCATAAATCGTACAAGGAACTGCTGACAAAAGGGAAACAGCAGAATAAGAATAAATCTAGTGCAGGGGCCCTTGCTCCAGACTTCTGTCTAACAAGAAGTCTAGACATGTCACAAGGAGCTGGATGCTTGTAGAAGTTGTGAAATATATTGAAGATGCACTTAACTGTTTAGTTCTGGTATGCAGAGAAGGGTTGCAGAAAGAGGAAGTATGTTTGGGTGCAACAGCCAAAGGACTGCAGAATGACTGATAAGTGACGTTACATTAAAACCCCACCTGTTAATATCAGTTGTTTATATACGTATGCTGGAGTCAGGGAAATGCAAGTTAGTTGTGAACCTTCTGAATAAAATTCTTGTTTTGCATTGGGGTAACATAACCCAGAACTCTGTCCTCGTATTATTCATTTGTATCTAATAAATTACTATTATTTTGGACATATTTTGAAGAAATCCCTCTCCTGAACTTTTTTTATTGAACACGCATAAAAATTTGGCTACATTTTACAACACCAGCAATGATATATAAGTTTTTCAGAATATTTAATCTATTTCCAATATGGTTTAATTCTGCTTTCTCTTAGTAAAAATCTAGATAGAAACCATCACGTTTACTGTGTTTCTCAGGTTTATACATCATACATGGATCTACAGTATAAAAACAGTGTAAGCTTAAACAAATCTAATATTCACATTTTTACATACAAAACAAACTGCTAAAATTTATACTGTTGTTCTCTGGTGAGCCGAAGTATGGCTAAAATATATAATATTGTTTTAACTTTGATATCGCAATGTGCACATTTGCATTCACAGAATCTGAAAAGTCAGGTCAGGTTTATAGTTGAACAGGCTCCACAGTTCAAAACACATGTCCTTTGTGGAGTCATTGCAAAGTTTAACTTTAATAGAGAGAAAACTTATCATTTGAATGTGTTTTAGGGGTTGTAAATGCACATGTAAGCATTTCAAGCAAGTTTGTAGTTTTAACAAAGATTGTCTTTAATTATTCATACGATGAAGACTAGTGTTATTTTACATTTGATTAAGTTGATTTACTTGAAACATAATAGTCTTCCAACCCCCTTGTATTTGTATTAAATTGTATTCATATTGCAATATTTATTGCAGAACAAGTAAATACCACAGTCATTTTTTTTACAATATTGTGATCTGAAGTGCTCATTTTTAAGTCACTTTGGATAAAAGCATCTGCTAAATGAATAGATTTAAATTAATTCACTTCATAAATTCATATATTAATTCGTATAATTGCCTTAATTAAGAAAACAATAATTAGTTTTGTATCTTTTAATAAGGGAAAAATACAATCCAAATTGTAGGTAGATTTTTGTATGTATACCTAATGAAATCATGTATATAAAAGTCACAAAATAATTTTAAAAGGACATAAAATATATACTTTTTTGAGAATATTTCATCTATTTCCAATATTCTCTTAGTTTATTCTGCTTTCTCTTAGTAGGAAATCTACATCGATATCTTTTTTTTTTTTGTAAATCTGTGAAATTGTCTGTAAAACTAAAACTCTGTAAAACTGTAAAAAGCCAAATGAAGTTCCAATGGCAACAATAAGGCTTTGGAAAATTCTCTTTTAAAATGAGTGCCTTTATGAGAAAAATTTTAAACCCAGGGAGAAAAGGAGCAGATAAACAATGTATGCCAGTCATTTGTAACCAACAGCTACTGCTCCGCTGACGTATCCTCTTAAATAAAACAACATTCAGCACATGTAAAGACAGGAGGAAAAGAAAGAGATGCAGAAACAAATAAAGAAAGTTGGCAAACACACAGAGGTAATAACAAGAGGAAAGGAGAGATGATGATGAAAGGAACAAACACAGACAAATTTGTGGGTCTTTTATGAAAAGCAGGAGTGAGTGTTATCTATTTTTAGCTGCAAACCTCTGGCCCTTCGTGTCCGCACGTGTGTCTTGAATAACAACAAGGCATTCACGTTCGAGTTTGTCTTCACCAGCCGGATGCCATTGTGATGAGCCTCCAGCTTGCACCAACTGAGAATAATTATTGAGGAAATTATATTTATTAATGTACTGGAACATCTGTACAGCCACTGCCACGTTTAACATGTTAGCATTAATAAATGATACACGGACCAAAGAATTTGACCACTCGCTGTACGCCTTATTACCTTCATTCGTAGATTGTTGAAAAGAAAGCAGACCAAAGGAAATGCACGCAAATGACCCGCAGAGCCAGTCTGGAGGTGTTTAATAAGCCACAACACTGTGTCATTAAACACTATGACTATCCAAAGGCCTTAAGACAAATCCTGCACAATCCACACATTTAGCAAAGTCACACAGTGTGTTATAGCTGCACAAAAGCATACAAATTAACAGCCCCTACAGAAATCAGATATTATTTTCACTTTAGTGTTACGCCTGTGGTTACTTTAATGAGGCAAATGTAATGAGTCAGTCACTGAGGGCAGAGGATGTCAAACTAGCACCTGGGGAACCACAGAGGGATAAGCGGAAAAGCAGAAACAAAACAACAGTCAAACAAAACAATACAAAAGCCATACAAAACACAATAAAAAAAAAAACAACTCATAAAAAAACAGAGCTAAACAAAAGGTCAAAGCCATATCACCTTGCTGCCCAAGACTGGTTACTTCCCTGAAGCTAAGCAGGGCTGAGCCTGGTCAGTACCTGGATGAAAGACCACATGGGAAAACTAGGTTGCTGTTGAAACCTGTGATCGGTGTGGGTACTAATGCCCCAATAAAGTGAAGGGGACACCATACTGTCAGTGAGTACTGTCTTTTGGATGAGACATTTAACCGAGGTCCTGACTCACTGTGGTCATAAAAAATCCCATGGCACTTTTAATAAAGAGTGTCCTGGGCAAATTCCGTCCATCGACCCTTACTGATCATGGCCTCCCAATCTTCCCCATCCACAGAATTAGCTCTATCACTGCCTGTTCACTCCACCTATAGCCAGGGCTTGATGCTTACTTTTTTCAGGAGTAGCACATGCACTCCTAAGCTGAAAAATTTAGGAGCATGTTAAAGAATTTTAGGAGCGCAGTGGAAATATATAAAATAAATAGTGTTTTTGCCAAATAAATGTACACGAGAAGATCTTTAGAAGCAAAGCGGTTTCATTTATTTGAATACAATAAGTACAATAGGTTTTATTCTACTGTATTGCTTAAATTGTATTTGATAATTATTTATAATTTAAGCTGTGGTGACACGGTGGCGCAGTGGGTAGCACATTCACCTCCAGAAAGAAGGTCACTGGTTCAAGCCTCGGCTGGGTCAGTTGCCGTTTCTGTGTGAAGTTTGCATGTTTTCCCTATGTTGGCATGGGTTTCCTCCGGGTGTTCCGGTTTCCTCCACAGTCCAAACACATGCGGTACAGGTGAATTGGGTAAGCTAAATTGTCCGTAGTGTATGAGTGTGTATGAATGTTTCCCAGTGATGGGTTGAGACTGGAAGGGCATCCTCTGAATAAAACGTGCTGGATAAGCTAGCGGTTCATTCTACTCTGGCTACCCCTAATTAATAAAGGGACTAAGCTGAAAACAAAATGAATGAATGAATTTAAGCTGTATGGAGTTTAGCTAGCGGTCCACAGCAGGACTGGGATCAAATTGCTGTAATGAAGACCTCTCTAAACTGATCTGAATCAAGTCTTCAGTTGTGGACATGCCTAGACAGCTTTTTGTTCAAATTTTTATTCAGTTTTGAGCTAAAAAAGTATCTTACACACTGGGCAGCAGAAATAGGGAGTTATTGTTAAGTTAATAAACGCAGGGAGAACATGCAAATTCCACACAGAAACGCCAACTGATCCAGCCGAGGCTTGAACCAGTGACCAGTGACCTGCTGTGAGGCGACAGCACTACCTACTGCACCACTGTGTCACCCCCAAGATGTTATTAAATTTTTAATAATATATTGTACATATTATCTTTAATATAAATATACTTGCAGTAGCTAGATTGAAACACACTTTCTTCACAGCACATAAAATAATGTGGCTTTTAAGAATAATTTTATCAAAATTAATTTATTTGCACAATATATTCTACCGATTCCACCCTACTTCTCACATGGGAAAAGTATGACAATGGAAAGACACAACTACAACCTCATGTGCAAAGCTGACACTGTTTATCTGAGCACTTTATCTTTCTGGGCTTTTTAAAGTAGAGCTGAATATGGGAATCCTTCTATGAATTAAAGTTTCCTTCTGCCCCAAAGTAATACCATCTTTTCTATTAAACTTTAATTTCCTTCAGCAACAGACTACTTTCTTATTGATGTCTTATTCTTATTAACCAAACAATTAAAAAAAAAAGTTTATGTATTTCTTTTTAGTGTGCACCACTGACATGTCAAATCTGCTCTCTCTCTCTCTCCTTCTCTCTCCTTCTCTCTCTCTCTCTCTCTCTCTCTCTCTCTCTCTCTCTCTCTCTCTATTCAATTCAATAGTTGCTTTATTGGCATGGCAAATGTATTGCCAAAGCATTTAGCATTTATAGAGTTTACATAAAAAAGTAACATACATACATATATATATATATATTATAATTAAATAAAATATAAATAATATATCATATTATTGAATATATCACATTTATGGTGGCTTGAGAAAATCATAACTTTCCGCCAGACTGTCAGACTAAAGTTTGGGCTCATTTAACTCAGACTACCAATCTGCCAATCACTGATGACCTTTTAACTTACTAGCCACACCCTAGCAACCACTTACGTCACCCTAGCAACTGTCCCATAGACTTCCATTGTTTAAAAAAAAAAAAAAACTGCCATTGGCTTTACATTGAACATAGTATCAACATACCACTTCATACTAACAATATACTGATCCATACCAGAAACATACTAATCATACTAGCAACATGCAAATTCTCACTAACAATATATACTATCCCATACTGGAAACATATTAAAAAACATACTAATCATACTTGCAAACATGCTAATTCATACTAAATTCATGCTAACGGCATGCTACTTTATACTAGCAACATGCTAGTGACATGCTAATTCATACTCAATACTAACGACATGCTAATTTATGCTAGAAACATGGTCATTTATGTTAGCAAGTGCCTAGCAACCACTCAAAACACCTTAGCAACACCTTAATAACCCCATAGAACACCCTAGCAACCGCCTAGCAACCACTCAGAAAACCTTAGCAACTGCCAAGCAACGCCTTAGCAACCATTCAGAACACCATAGCAACTGCCCAGCAACACCTTATCAACCACTCAGAAGATCCTAGCCACGGCCTAGCAAACAAACAAAACCTAGCAACCACCTAGCAACACCTTAGCAATGACCTAGTACATCTTGGCAACACCTCAGCAAAGAGTGTGTCCTTGCGCTATTCTCAAAGCGACTATCAAAGTCAGAACAGCAGTTCTGTATGCAGCGCGACTCTGTGGGTCTGCATGCAGAGCATGTGAGTCTGTGGCAGTGTTCTCAGTTTCTCGCGAACACAGAACCTATGTGTGGGAAGCGCTTGTGTTGAATTGGGTCTCACATTGGATGCGCCACGATATATGCACGGCCGAATTGTACACGTTTTCTATGAGGCTCCCACATTGTGCGACATGCCGCCATTCGGTGCCATGTTGCTTAGCAACGTATACAAAACAATGTAGAGACCGCCTGACGTGAAGTAAATAAACCAGTAAAGATGTGCTGTTATTGATACCGCCAGCATGTGCTACAGTCACAATAGATTTCCAACGTAATACACCATAATTGAGTGTGAAGAGCATGTTGTTTTACCGTGGCCGGGTGAATTAAGTCATCAATCGAGCTTATTAAAAAAGAAAATCGCACATGTGCCACTAAATAAATTTTCCAGTTCGCACACGTCTATTTTTAGTCGCAAATGCGAGCAAAATGGTCGCACTATCGAGCCCTGCCTATAGCTAGTGTGTGGTGAGTGTACTGGCGCTGTTGTCCTGTGGCTGCTATCGCATCATTCAAGTGGATGCTGCACACTGATGGGGGTATGGACAAACAAAACAAAGCAACACAACAACAAAACAAAACAAACGAGAATGATGCAAAACTAAAGTTTTACAAAACAGTCAAAGAGATCAAATAAAAGTAAATCAATACAAAATGTGATACAAATAAAACATAACTTATACAAAACCAAACTGGCACAAAACAAGATAAAAGTGGTGCAAAAGTGAAACGAAGCAAAACAAAAGTGTTGTATAATGGCCGTTTCCACTGAGTAGTTCGGTACATTACGATACGGTACGGTTCGGTACGCTTTTATGGCCGTTTGCACTGTCAAAAGCGTACCGAACCGAACCGTACCACTTTTTCGGCACCCTTTCGAAAGGGTACCAAAGACGAGAAAGGGTACCAAAAGGTGGAGCTACATGCGCAGCTGATCGCTGATTGGTTTACAGAGATACGACGTCACGATCTCATAGAGCTAGCCAGAATCAAAACAATGGAGCCGCCATGTTTTTAAATGCACAGATGAGACAACTATATGCATATAATAACGATACATGGATGACCCGGGCTCAAAACAAACCTTGTCTTTGTCTTGATGAACAGCCACAAAGCCAAGAATCTGCCATGTCCTGTTGTTGTTTTACGAGCAGTTTTCGCTTTCTCCAGGGAGCCCGCGATCGGGTCTAGATTTGATAAAACAAACTACTTGAGCTGATGATAATAACGTGTGTGTGTGATTACTGAAGCGTTTTCGACATCTGATCCATTCAGAAAGAAAAGAACAAACGCGAGAGTGAAGTGCGGAAAAAAGGAGAAGCCTGACAAAACACAGGAGCAAATAGTTTCAGCAACCTGAACAATCTGCAATAAACAATCTGCCATGAACAAATCATGAACAAACTGCCATGTTAATTATCACCTTTTGGACTATTATGAACTGGGAATGACAGAATTACTCTCTAACAGAGGCTACATGTGCTGGTGAAGATGAAGGATACAGATGAGAGGTTAGCTCTGACTGTGGGCTACTGTATATGTTTTGTGTTGTTTTTGAACTCAAATAAGGACTTTATGTATGCTGTGTGTAGTTTATCTGTAAGTGGTAACATATCGGAGACTGTAAGGGTCTGTATGTGTTCATATATGTTGCATTTATTTATTTATTTTTTATAATTGCAGACGTTACAGTAGGCTGTAACACTGTCACACTGTCATTGATCTGCAGTTATAATCAAATCATGTTCATAGAAATGTTAGTAATAAACATTTATAAACAAGTATTAATATGTGTAAAGCATCTGTTTTGTTAGAAGAGCTTCTCATATAATGTGAAGGAACTGTACAGCTTTACTGTAGACATTTATTCGAGCGAGAATGACGTCGACTGAAACTCTCTGTAGTACACCACGCCCACCAAAAGGGTACCCTTTGTAGTGGAAACGCAAGCTTGATAAAGGTGACCCGTACCGACCCAAACCGTACCGTACTGTACCACTCAGAGGAAACGAGCCATAAAGGAGCAAAGCAAAACAAGTGACACAAAACAAAAGGTCATACAAAAGACATGAGATAGAAAAAAGAACAAAACAAAACATCTCAGTTTAAAGTGTCAAAAACAAAACAAAATGGTGCAAAACAAAACAAAGAAGTGGTAAAAAGGAACAGAACACGTGATACAAAACAAGTTTTACAAAAGAAGTGACAAAAAGCAAAAATGATCAAATAAAAGTGAAACAAAGCACAAATAGTGATACAAAACAAAGCAATACACAAGCGATTAAAGCAAGCAAGTGAGGTAAAACTAAAGTTTTACTGCTGTTTTGCAACAAAGGTGTCAGAAAAACTGCTTATGTCAAACATTTTAAAAACTCCTGACCTGACTCACATTTTTAAGTGAATCTCATGCAAGAAATATCCAATAAATTATTTTAATAATGCTTCATGCTTACACTGGCTTTTTACTTAAGTCAAGTCAAGCTTTATTTGTCCTCTACACATGTGGATGTTACAGTCTGTGGGAGTTCTCCCTCTGTGTCGCTCTCTCTCCTTGTTTGTCATTTGCTCTTGACCTCGCCATATCACCTTTTGTTCCGCTATTTTTTTCCTTCTCAAGTATTGCTGATTGGATTCTGAGCCTGTCACTCCTCATTTTCTGGTTCTGGTCAGAATCATGGCCACAGCGTTCTGGATGAGCTGCATCTGTTTGACTGTCTTTTTGGGAAGTCCAGTGAGGAGGCCGTTACAGTAATCTACCCTGCTGCTGATAAAAGCATGAACAAGTTTCTCTAAGTCTTCACTGGAAACAAAGCATCTAATTCTTGCAATGTTTTTGAGATGAAAGTATGCTGATTTACTAACTGCTTTGACATGACTATTAAAACTCAGATCTGACTCCAGTCACACCAAGATTCTTGACCTTATTTTTTGTTGTTTGACCCTTAGAGTCAAGGTACGCATTCACCTTGAGAACCTCATCTTTGTTCCCAAACGCAATAACTTCAGTTTTTCTCTTTGTTTAACCGAAGAACGTTTTAATCCCTAAGAAGTAGAAGTAGGCTTAATCCCTAACGTTTTAGATCTGTTTTAGATCTTGTCTTGACAAGAGACCAAATAAAGAAGCTTTATTTTTATGATTTGTGTCATTGTGTCAGATAGCATTTTTTTTTTTTTATTATTATTATTGCAAAATTGTCTGCATATTTCTGGGAATTACCACCACAAAATCAGTCATTTTATAACAAAAAAGTTGTGAAAAACTAGGGGGTTGGGAATATACACTGGACAAGAGAATGATTTTAAACCTATACATAACTAACATATTGGAGCTGTAATCTAACTATAGCTACTAAATCTAAATACTTAACCTAATATAACTCTAATATACACGTAACCAAAGGTAGTCTATACAAGCACTTTTACAAACTGTACACTGTAAAAAATGCTGGGTTCCACACAATTAATTTTTGTTGGGATAACATGAAGGAATTAAATTAATGTATGTTTTTACAAATTCAAGTGGATCGAACATAAAACAATTAACGTGTCTCAAAAAAACCCTGAAGAATTGTGTTGTTTCAGCTCATTTTAAATGTCAGTTTGAACAAAAAACAAATACCTTTTTTGAGTATATCAATATCATATTACTGTACCTCTTTATAATTTAGGTTATAGGTATTTACTGCTAATATATCAATGACAGTTGAGGCAACACTCGAAAGACCCACCAATCATGAGCACATTTAAAGTTTGCGGTAAAGCAAACCTGCTTTTATTTTAACCAAGGTGTCAGAAAAACTGAGCAAAAAGAGTCTTGAGCACACTGGCAGTTAGCGGATGCTCCTGGAGCCCGAAATCAATAGAAGAGCGAAAAGCAAGATGATGAGATTTTCTTGAGGTTATTCAGGATTCCTCATCACAGAACAAGCCGTATCAATGCAGACAGCCAGGGCTTGGGGGACATTTACATTATTGTAGACTATAAACTGTGGAAACAGGAAGAAAGTGTCAGTCTGCAGCAAGTGGAGAAAACTTTATAGAACAATCAATTGAAGCAATAAGCATCTCCTGCCGCCTCCGTTCTCCGTCTGTTGGCTTTTTCCCTTTTTCCTGCTCTCTAGAGACTCAATGTGTGATGTATTGGCCAGCGTTCATTGCACTGTTGAGAGAAGAACCCGAACCGATAATGAAACACTCTCTCCAACAGGACACCACAGCTGCAAGTTGTCTCTGTCAATGCAGGTTCACACATTTGGGATTCATGTTCTAAATGTTGTCTTCGCTATTACGGTAGCAAAAGGGGAAGAGATAAAACAGGAGATCTAAAATACAGAACAGTGATGGTGGAAAAATCATGTATGCCTGCAGAACGGGAGTTTGTTTACACCTTCTAGAGACAAATTCCAGCAACCTAAAATAGCTTTGACTGGAGACAAAAAAAAAACATTAAAATGCAGAGGAATAATGCGATGCAGTCAGTGGAAGACAAGCCCTCGGAGACAGAAAGAGAAAAATAGGGGTGAAGAGTCGATATATGCAAACTGTAAGATCTAAAAGTCATTTGCAGTTGAAGTTTCCAGTTTGAAATGATAGAAGGATTGGTGTTTCATCTTTGCATATTATTTTATATTCTGCATGAGAAGACCAAAAAGTTGCTTTTGCCTTTATTTTAACTGTTTAGTCATTGATGTGCATATTTGGTGAGTAAGTACAGCCCAAAAGTAAGTACACCCCATGAAAAATACCTGCCTTTTACCTCCTTACACATACACATATTCAGCTGGAATTAAACAAATACAATAAAAAAGTAACTACTATAGGATATGTACAATATTTATTCATTCATTCATTTTTCTTCGGCTTAGTCCCAGTACAGGAAAACACTCATACACTCTCACATTCACACACACACTCATACACTAAGGTCAATTTAGTTCATCTAATTCACCTATACTGCATGTCTTTGGACCCACGCGAACATGAGAACATGCAAACTCCACACAGAAATGCCAAATAGCCCAGCCGGGAGTCAAACCAGCGACCTTCTTGCTGTGAGGCAACAGTGCTAACCACTAAACCACCGTGTCACTCATTATATACAATATTATTCAACTAAAATAAATAAATAAATTAATAAATAAATAAATAAATAAATTATATATATATATATATAATTTATATATTATAAATATATACCGTCCAAAAACATGCAACTTTAGTTAATTGACTAATCCAAATCAGCACTAGAGACATGCTCCTAGTAAGAAATTATCTCTTAAGAGCAACCACTATCTGTTCATTAGCTACTACAGCGGGGGAGTTCTCGAGATCTACTTGAGCTCAAACTCCCCTCTCACCTTGCAAAAGGGAGGGAGCCCCGGACTCGAGGATCTTATGAGCTCAGGGCTCTCTCTTAGGGACAGCATGCCAAACAGGCTTTATAATCAATCAATAGCTAAGTGTGAACTCTTAAAGTTAACTTAATCAATTTGTGTTGGGACAGCATGGAGAAATTGTATGAAACCCAGCATTTTACACTGTACCTGCAGTTTATTAGTGCTCATTAAATACAAATTCTGCATACCTAATCCAACCTAATACCTAAACCTAACTATTATCTTAATAACCATTATTAAGCAGCAATTTAGGAGTATATTGAGTTGAAAGTCTTAGTTAATGATTTGTTAATAGCGAGAATTGTACCTTTAAATAAAGTGTGACAGTCCAATATTAAAGGTGACCAAAATACAATCTCAGCATTAAAGAAATCCATTTTTAAAGCCATTTTTAAATAGAAACAGATCTTGAGTCCAACTGGTGCAGTCCTAGCTTCTAACATCAGTGACTAATAAAGCTGTGCAAACTAGCAAAAACATTAACCAACTGCTCTTGACTAGAGGCAAAAATCCACATATTGGCACACTGAAACAACCAGCAGAGCAACGCTTCGGCTACTTTGTAAGAGTTCTCTCTCTCTCTCTAACCAACATCTTAAATGATGTCGACTTTCATCTCTGCTTTGAAATGATTAGAGACTCTCATAACCTTACATTAAAAGGTGCAGCGCGAAATCAACAGTGAAATTAATTAATCCAAACCCCAGTCAGCAGTGCAATAACATGCTAACGGCTCTCTGTGCTCAAGAGTGCTTTGAGGAGTGAGTCATTTCATCTCCTGCCTGACAACTCAGCTTTTACCCATGTAGGACTGCCAACACGACAAGCTGATCATACACGGGATCTCAGTATGTTGAAGAAAACACTGTGACGTGTAAAGGAAACCGCAGAGAGACAAAAGAGAAAGATGAGGTTAAAAAGATTCAAGCTTAAAAAGATGATAGTGAGAAGATGGAAAAGCCAGACTGCTTCAAGGAAAGAGATAAAAGGATAGGAATAAGGAAGAGATGGATCAAAGTATAAGAGGAAGGAAATGATGAAGAGCAAGGATAATGGAGGCAGACTAGGAATGTCAATGCATTTGCCTTTTGCGTTAGATCATCTTCACTTTGCCTCTAATACTTAAAAATACAATAAAAAATCACTGAGCAGTCAGAGCTTAGTAGGCATATGAGCAACACAGGCTTGTTAAAATACATTCCTGTGGTGAAATCTTTGCAAAAATGATCTTACAATGTTTCCTGAATGTTTTGAGGCAGTTTTAGGCAGGAATAATATTTGATTGGCATTATAATGTCCTCAGAAACTAATAAATACCTGCCTGTTTACACTGGTTCATGGACATATTCCAGCAGTTTGAAATCCAAACAGCCGATAAGTGGGGCTAAAAGTTAATGCTTTATCATGTTTGAAAACAACACCAAAACCTACACTAAACCGTACACCTAATCATTTTGCTGAAGAAAAAAAATGTGCATTTGCGTTTTGAAAATTAAACTGTATAGCATTTACACACATACTGTTTTGAATAGTGTTTTTTGACAGATTTATGTGGCTCAGTGGTTAGCACTGTTGCCTCACAGCAAGAAGGTCACTGGTTCGAGTTCCGGCTGGGACAGTTGGCATTTCTGTGTGGAGTTTGCATGTTCTCCCTGTGTTTGCGTGGGTTTCCTCTGAGTGCTCCAGTTTCCCACACAGTCCAAAGACATGCGCTATAGGTTAACTGAATAAACTAAGTTGGCATGGTGTATGTGTGCATGTGAGAGTGTATCCCAGTGCTGGGCTGCAGCTGGAAGGGCATCCACTGTGGATATGTGGGATACATTGGCAGTTCATTCCGCTGTGGCAGCCCCTAATGAATAAAAGGACTAAGCCAAAAAAAAAAAAAAAGAATGATATGATCAATTAAACAAACAATATAACCAATTACACTGTAAAACCCAACAGTCAACTTTATGAAATGAAATGAGTGAAGTTAATTCTACTTATTTGAAAAGAGTTTTGAACTCAGTGTTAAAGCTAACGAAGTAATTAAATATTTCAATACTTCAACTTAAATGGATTAAGTTCACAGTACTCATATACATTATTTTTTTTTTTTAACTCAAATGGTTTGTTGCAATCGGTTTCCTCAAACGGTTTGAGTTGCCTTAACTTATTGGGTTTTACGGTACTCAGTTGGTTTAAGTTCTCTTCATTTATTGGGTTTTACTGTGCTCAAATTGCTTCTTTTACTCAAATGGATTAAGTTCACAGTACTCATTAGGATTGTTTTTTGAACTTAAATGGTTTGTTGCAATTGGTTTCCTCAAATGGTTTGCGTTACCTTAACTTTTTGGGTTTTACAGTGTAGTAATAAATCATGCAAAATGTTAAAAGTTATTTTTGGTGATAACGTTTGTAAATGGAACAGAGAAGTCATCATTTAAATCTTCATTAACTGTTAATCTCTGCCAAATAATAATTTTTACATTTGAAAATTGCATTTGCATTAATTTAGTGTTCATTTCAGCTGAGAATTGCAAAAAAATTGTAAAGGTATTACTTTCCTCAAATAACAATAATATTATTTTAAAAAGGGGGCACATGAGAGTGCAAAAAGGCCCATGCAATTGTTTATACATGTATGTATATGTATGTATACATTAGGGGTGTGACAAGACAAGACAAGATCTTGCAAGATTAAATTGCGGCGAGATTTCTCGTCGAGGTGAAAATTTGTCTCGTGAGTTGTGATGGAGCGTGAGGGTAAAAAGAGCATTGACGATTAGAGGCAGGATTGGATTTGATCTGCAAATAAAGTGCTTTGCGCACACCCGGTAACCCAGACTGGCTTCAGAGTTGCACTTGTCACTCGGTTGGGTGGGCGGGTGTGACGAGTTCAGCAGGTGCCGCATCCAACATAGGCTACAACTACAGCCTCACACATTATGGTTCGTATCCATGCAATGGAATTGCACTTCAGATATGCTGAAAGGCATAATCGTCGTAAACACAAATGGCATTATTGAAGTGCAGATATGTAAGCGCCGTAATCAAAATATTAACACCGTGAAGGACTTTTAGCCGCATTTTGCGACAGGACCTACACACCTAGCGAGTCAGTAAAGCACCACATACGCACACATGTCTAAGCATGCACAAACAAACACACACACTCACTGAATGAACTCCTGGAGACTCATCGTCACATCATCATCACGGAACACACGTTTATACTGTCCGGAAAAAGCTGAATTTTTTTTTTCATTCTGCGTGCGGTATCAAACTCCATTAAAACAACTCTCTTATCAGTCCTTCATAATTGCATGATCACATCCAGTAGCTCAGAGTAAGTCACGAGACCTGAATGAAATCTTGCTAAATGAAAGTGAAACTCATTTATTAAATTAAAAATGAAATGCAAAAAATGACATATATTTGTTTCACTGTGTGGAAATAAGTTCGATATATCATATGAAATTGTACAAAGGAGAAGCCAGTCGGTAGAGTTTATGTATGACAAAACAGTTGATTTTGCTCACATTTTAAGATTATAAGGCTGAACGTCATGAAATGCCATCAGTCTACAGAGATTTCCCAGTATTTCTCTGTTGCAATCGGGAGATCACAATAATTAACCCTGAAAAAGCCAGAGCAGAGCAAACACAGAGAGAGATCGACTTAGAATGCCACTAACCTGTTTGGTAATGATTTGTTTAGCTGTAGTTTAAAACATACACTGAAAAAAAATCAGTTTTTCTTCCCTAACAACTTATTATGCGGTCTCTATCACAGTCTTGTGGTGGAATGTCAACCGTCTTTGCTTTGCTCAGTACGACAGGCTAATAGCCGCAAACACAGTGATTTTATGAATATTTAATAGGCACTATCCTTATAAATAAACTGCATCGTTGCAATCTAAACACCTACATTCTCATCTAAAAAAGCCTCAAAAGTACATTAGTACAGTTGTCCAACAGCTGCAATATTTGTCAAACTGTAGTCCTCTGCTTGTCACTTGGGTGCGGAGTAATACACAAGGACGAAGAGGCTGTAAGAGTGCTGATATTACTTTAATATCTCACGACTATAATGTGTATGGATATTTTCCAGTGATGGGTTGCAGCTGGAAGAGCATCCACTGTGTAAAACATGTGCTGGATAAGATGGCGGTTCATTCCGCTGTGGTGACCACAGATTAATAAAGGGACTAAGCTAAAATGAAAATGAAAGAATTAATGAATGAAAAGTAAATGAAAATAGATACAAATTATTTGATTATGGTAATGTAAAGAAATTAATTTGGAAAAAAAAATGCCATTAAAAATACATACAAAATAAATTCAACAAATAACATAAATGTAATTAAACAAACAAAAACAGTGCTATAACAGGCAGAAAAAGTAATAGTAACTTGATAAAAGTGTAAAAGTATATTTTAGACCCATTTATGATATTACATTTCCACAGTGTATGTATATATATATATATATATATATATATATATAGATAGACATTATTTAGCTGCCTATAAAATTTTAGGATAAGAGTGCATTGAAATTTGGCTTTTTTTTTTTTTACTTTTTCTGCCTGTTATAGCACTGTTTTTGTTTGTTTAATTACA
>CAIGQZ010034910.1:3762982-3778663 GCA_903798205.1 Danio tinwini
AAATTAAATTAAATTAAATTAAATTAAATTAAATTAAATTAAATTAATAATGGGAGTGCTGGAAGGGTATCTGCTGCGTAAAACATATACTGGATAAGTTGGTGGTTCATTCCGCTGTGGCAACTCCTGATTAATAAAGGGACTAAGCCGAAAAGAAAATGAATGAATGAAAATAAAGTTAAATAAAGTTAAATAAAAAAGAAAAAAAATTTAATAAAGAAAAGAAAAAATGAAGAAAACTAAAATTTAATTAAATTAAATAAAAATGTAAACAAAATAAAATAAAATAATGTAAAACTATAAGTAAAATAAAGTAAAGGAAAATTAAATATTATGTAAGTAAAATAAAATAAAATAATGTAAAAATAAAAGTAAAATAAAATAAAGTAAATTAAAGTAAAGAAAAATAAAATAAAAAAAAAGTAAAATAAAGCAAAGCAAAATGAGAATAAATAAAAAAATTATAAAATAAAATTAAGTAAATAAAATACACTGTTTCCCAAACGCCCACTTAAAAAATAATATATTCGCAGAAAGTAAAATAACATAAAATACAAACTTCCAGTTATAAACAATATTTTTGCAAAAAATGTTGTTTAATAGACTCAATTTCAACATATTTTCAATATCAACTAGTTACACTGGTTGCTTAGAAAGCTAGTCAATGCCTTACCGCAAGTTAATGGAATGTATAAATAACCTGACAAATAAAAAAAGCTCAGAGTGAATCTTAGAACACTCAGCCGTTCGATGGACTGACAAATATACAGGGAATGCTGTGTAAAGGGTAAATCTATGTTGTTGTTATTTTCACAACATCGCTGTCAAGAAAACCTGAGATGGATTATGTGACATCGCTCCCAGCAAACAATTTGAAGGTGACAGTAATTGCCTTAAAATTTATTGAAGGTGGTGGACTTATTGGAAAAGTGGTGCTGTAATGGCTGTAGTGGCAGGCCTTTAAAGTTAATTCAATTAAACTGAAGACGCATCTTCTCACAGAGAGTTAACTGTCGTCTGTGATTCACTGCATTTGGCGAAACGCTCAGAATTGCATCTCTTTTTAAAGTAACACTGCTAATAAAATTAAAACGCTCACACTTGCTAATTGACCAGTCAGCTGTTGTATGATTTATCAGCTTTATGACCCACTGAGACCACTGTATGCAATACTTTAAGCATCTGTCACAATAAAACACATACAAATCTTTAAAAGGTGTATAATTTCTTGTTTAAAATTACTTGTTTGTTTGTTTGTTTTTTTGAACACTTTTGTTAAATTGTTTTTGTATTTTTCTTTGTATTTTATGTACACTTATAAACACAATGTTGAAATGTGCACTTAGAAAATTGGGGTATCACACAATTCCTTTAGATTGTCCCAACACAAATCGATAAATTTAACTTGTGGATTGAATATAAAACAATCAAGTTATCCCAAAAAACTCAATTGTGTTGATTCAGCTCATTTTAAATAAGTAGTTTGAATGAGCAGCAACAATATATTTTTGTGCATATAAAATCAAATTATTAAGTTTACTTAGATGCAACTTCTATGTGAACAAAATCATATTAGCTATTGTCTAAAATTACACTGATGACAACTGAAGGTGTTGTTTTCAAACTGAGCACTTTATTTATCTATTTTTACCATGTTTTTTTTAACCCTTTTTACTATTTCAAACCTCTAAAGAATGTTGTTTAAAATAACTCTTACACTGAAAAAAAGATGAACTGGATGTATTTTAATGTTGCATTATAATGTGGATGAATCACATTTTGGGGTCAATTAGTTTTTTAAGATTTATTTTTCATTTTGTTCAGCATAGATGCAACAAATTGTTCAAAGTAACAGTGATACATTATAAATGTTATTCAAGAGTTCACACTTAGGTATGCTTAACATTAACAGCAGATTTGGCATGCTGTCCCGAGAGAGAAACCTGAGCTCAGAAATAATTGAGTCCAAGGCTCCTGCCTGGTCAATAAACATACAAAGGGGGTCAGAGATCAGGTAGGTCTCAGGAGCTCCCCTTAGAGGAAAGGAGGAGATGGGGTGGAAGGAGGGTTTCTTCCAAAACGAAGATAAGGCGAAGATAGGGTAAAAATCTTTTTTTTTTTTGACTAAATCATTTTTTAGTCTATTTATTGTAAACTTGGATTAATCTGATAATCTGATTGGATTATTACTGATTACTGATGTGAACCAGCCGTGCTCAATCATATCACGTGCTCCTCTCAAAATTAGTTTATGAAACTTCACTTAAAGATTTCGGTAATACTTTATAATAACTCCACACTATGAATCATTTATTAAGCATTAGCATCTAGTGAGTTCATTATTTGTTAAGCATTAACTCTGCATTGATAAACATTAGTAAGCAGTTCATAAATGCAGCTACAAATGCTGTATTATTGACTTATAACCACATTTATAATGTGCTTAATAATTGTACTTTCATAATTTGTGACTGATTTATTTTTTATTACTAAATTATTGCATTATTTACAAACCATTTGTGTTTAAGAGTAGTTGGAGGTTTTTAAGATAATTCAGAATGAGTTAGTAAATGATTAATAAACTATTGAAATCCACATTTATATATCTCATTATTCAGGCATATACTAATGGTTACTATGTACAATTTGTTAACAAATGCTTTATTAACTCAACTTCATGAAGTTTTGTGATCTAATCTAAAGTGAGGACTATTTATGCCTCATAAATTTCCGTATATAAATCCCTTATTTTATTTTAGATAAGGTTGCAAAGATTTTTTTATTTATTTGAAGTACAGTTTCAGTTGTGGATCTTCAAACTAATAGAAATGAATAATGTCGTTTATGTTATTTTTTCCTGTTTAGAATTTAACTGAGCCTTATATTGTCATTTATAAGGGATTTATAAAGCATAAACAGTCCTCACTTTAGATTAGGTCACAAAACTGGATAAAGTTGAGTTAATAAAGCATTTATTAACATACAAATTAATTATTAGTATATGCCTGAATAATAAGAATTATAAATGTTAATTTTAATAGTTTATTAATTACTTTCTAACTCATTCTGAATGATCTTAGTAAATAAATAACAAACTATTCAAATTAACATTTATAATTCTCATTCTGAATGATCTTAAAAACCATGTTTATCTAGTTTGTAAATATGCAATACTTAATTTAGTAATGAAAAATAAATCATTAACAAATTATGAAAGTACAGCTATTGAGCACATTATAAATGTGGTTGTAAGTCAAGAATACAGCATTTGTAGCTTCAGTTAAAAACTGCTTACTAACATTTATTAATGAAGAGATAATGCTTAACAAATAATGAATTTACTATCATTTGCTAATGCTTAATAAATGATTAATAGTGTGTAGTTATTATAAAGTGTTACCAAGATTTCTTTTTGGGCAGCATGGTCGCTCAGTGGTTAGCACTGTCACCTCAAAGCAAGAAGGTCACTGGTTTGAGTCCTGGCTGGGCGAGTTGGCATTTCTGTGTGGAGTTTGCATATTCTCCCGTGTTCAGGTGGGTTTCCTCCAGGTGCTCCGGTTTCCCCCACAGTCCAAAGACATGCGGGTTCGGTGAATTGGATTAACTAAATTGGCTGTAGTGTATGAGTGTGTGTGTGAGTGAGTGTGTATGGGTGTTTTTCAGTACTGGGTTGTGGCTGGAAGGGCATTCACTGCGTAAAACATGTATAGTTGGCAATTCATTCCACTGTGGCAACCCCTGACAAAATAAAGGGACTAAGCAAAAGGAAGGAAATTAATAAAAAAAAATGTTTTCACCTTCTACTTCTGTCAATCCCTTTTCTTTTTCTTACTCTAATTTTGTTTATATTTTTAAAATAATAAAAAATAATTCAAATAAACCCTAAATCTGACCTAACAATAACAATCTATATTCTATGCAGACAAACAAACAGTTGCAAACTGCTGCTACACCTATGTTTACCATTAAATGTTCTTAATCCCTTAATACTGTGGCAGAACCACACAAGGTGGTAATTGACATTTTGAAGTGTCACCCACTGTATTAAAAAAATAACTGCATTGCATTACATAAACTGTGAAATGCAATAGTACTTAGTCTTTACATGCTGTTCTTTCATTGCTTTGATTGCTTCTATTGCCAACATTTGAACCTTGCTTTGTATTAAAAGCATCTGCTGAATGATTAAACCTAGATGTAAATGCATAAATAATGCAATAAAACAACGCATAAATGCAGAAAGTGCAGAAATTAACCTCATGAGTGCATCTAACAAACACACACACACAGTACAAAAAGCATCACCAAATCCATAAAGCCATCAAAAGAACATCAGACATTAAGTGTGCTAATTACATAAGATGGCACATCCGCTAACAAGTCAGTCACCCAACATGCTTCTAAATCTAAAAATGCATCCAAGAGGCAATTCCTCATTCCCCACCAAAACCCCTTGCCATCAGCACATATGTTCCCGCTTTGGAAACCTCAGTGACGTAACAGCTGGAAGACAGAAGAGCGTTCAGATGAGTCATATAATAGTCTAGCACCGATGGCAATCCACTCAGGGTCACGGACCACCAATGAAGGATGTGCATTCCTCAAATCAAGAAGAGAGGATTAGAAAAGACAAGCCATTCAACACTCGATTGAGTCAAGCCTACTGAGGGAAAAAAAAAACGAAGCTGTTTCTGTGCAGCGTTTGGCCGAGATACTGTAGTCACTCAGTGTAGGGTGATGAAAAAAAAACAGCCATGCTGGTCTGGATATGAATTATGCATGAGAAGCAGGCAGAAGTGGAGATGGTCATGTTGGAACAGATTGGTGTCTCCATCAGCGAAAAGATATTTTTTAGATGCACCAGCAGCAGTTTGTGTGACTGAGCATTTCCAACACAATGTGGTGGCTGGAAATTTGAAAGCTATTTCAGGAGAGAACCACATTTGCAGAGATTCTTTTAAATGCGAGAAATTTATGCTGCCCCCGAGCTATAAACAAAAGCTCAAGAGCCGTAGGAGCTCTGTAGGATGTAAGCATGCATTTGTGTTTACATTTATGACCCTATGCATTTGCCTGGGTGTGAGATTCTATGTATTTCAGTTGCGAGGGGGGCTTGTCAGCAGTTCTGTCCTTGAAAGATGAAAAAAAAAATAGCCAATTTAGTTGTTTGAAGTAATACTGAAAGCTACTGTATACTCACACAATTCTGAATAGACTCTGTACTTTAGACATTGCATGTTCCTTGAGCATTTTAGACAATATGAATGTTGTTGTGATTTTAGAAATGTCACTGCTAATGAGTAATATGTAAAAAAAGAAGTAAAATGACAATGTGCATTGTGTAATCAAACCTAATTGTCAATCTGTTGTGAAAAAAATATATATTTTTTGTGGTAACAACTAAGTTTTATCTATTTTATTCAAGTCCAAATATTATGTAACTGTCCCAAATGAAAGACAGAAATAGGTAATCCCACCCACTGTTTGTGGTTTTGTAACAAAATACAGAGGATCTGGTTGGGGGTTTCTGAAGAAGTGAGTAAAGTTTTGGGTGTTTCTGTGGTTCCAGATCCAGCATCTTATCTGTTAGGAATGTCCCATCCTGTAAGATCTGATTAGTACAAAACAAGGCTTTAATTTGTCTTATTTTTAATGCTAGAAAATGTATACTTTTACAAATGATCTCAGATAAGGCTCCCTCTGTTAGGATGTGGCACAGAACTATTCTTGAATATGTGTTGTTATATTATCTGACCTATATTGTACATAATAAAAGTTTTTCATAAAATTTGGGAACCTTTCCTGACATATGTTGATTTTGATATTGCTTCTATCCTGACAAGGGGTTTTATTTAAGAATGTCATGTTTTTTTTTATTGATTGTTTTACACTTACTATTAATACTTCAATTTAGACCCCTTTTACATATTTTTGGGTTTCTCAGCAGTGGAAGTCGTCATATTTGGAAAAACTTATAGCCCAGTGAATGAGAGAATACAACAAATATTTTTTTTATAATCCTATTTGCTCAAATAATATTAAGAAAACTCCACCATGATGTTATAAAGACTTTCAGAAAAAGGAAAAAAAATAGCAAGAGACTGATGACGGCAGCTAGAGGAGAGAATAACGTCAAATTTACTCTCAGCACCATAGACGCTACATTAGAAACACATCGTACAATCAGTAATTCGTTTTTGTAACTTAAAGCAAAGATGATATAATGCATTCAGAAATCCATATCAATATTCATACATTTATTAAAAAACTCTCAAGGATTTAAGATGATGATGACAGTTAAACGTATCATAACAGGCTTGTGAAAAAGTTCCATTCTATTAATTTTCCAGAGCTACTGAACTCCCATGCATGTACATGTGGACCTGTAAGCCCTAGTGGTGTATGTGAGCTGAACTGTACCTTCTTGATTGTTTTATTTTTTGTCATTTGTTTAACTGTTGTTGTCATTGTATCATTATTTTCCAAGGATGTTTTTTTTTTCGGTAAAATGAGGTGCCAGATCAGATTTCAGAGGTGCCGGATCTGAAATGTTATATCACAAATTAAGCCCTGGTCCCACCACAGCTTTTCTTGTCATCATTATATCTTACAGAGAAGCCTAAATGCTTTTATGCACGCGATTTGAATGACGTGGGAGGCTCACTGCAGTGGTTATAAATGTTGGATTAACTGTCAAGTTAAAAAAAAAATAATTATTAATCCGCGGGTCACGTGCGTTCCGAACCGTGAGTTGTGATCCGATTAAGAGTGATCCGTTTCACCCCTAATATATATATATATATATATATATATATATAATTTTACGCAGCAGATGCCCTTCTGGCTGCAACCTAGTACTGGGAAACACCCATACACTCTCTTTTGTTTAGCCAATTAACCTATATCGCATGTCTTTGGATTGTGGGGGAAACTGGAGCACCCATTAACACCACGCCAAATGCGGGTGGATTTTAGTTGTGGTGAATTAGACAACCGCTCCCACTAGCCATTTTGGCTGGTTGAAAATAATTTTAAATTGTAGCATCAAGAAGCAGCACAACTACCTGTTAAAATAACTGTTTAAAATTTGTAGCTAAAAATAATTAGTTATTTGTTTATTTACTTTTGGTGTGGCCAGAAAAAAAAAATTAGGTAAATCCTTAATGTTGAGTTCTGAAAAGTCATGTGAAATAAAAACTTATTGCAATGCAACACCATGAAACCACAACCCATTTGATTATGCACACAAAAAATTTAAATGAATGAGGAGGCATGTAGACATAACACAAAATCTAAATTAAGTAATTTTAGCATGTCAATTGACTTTGATATGCATATAAATATATTTACCCAACAAAAAATTGTGGCTAGTGAAAATGCCGAGTGGCTAGTAACATTGGATCAATATGGGACCAAAAATGTTAATGTCAAGCCCTGAATTTACATGTAAAAACTCATTCAAAAAAAAAATATTATGGGAAACTATCATCAATTTTTCA
The DNA here is from genome assembly GCA_903798205.1 of Danio tinwini. Taxonomy (NCBI): domain Eukaryota; kingdom Metazoa; phylum Chordata; class Actinopteri; order Cypriniformes; family Danionidae; genus Danio; species Danio tinwini. The sequence continues at coordinate 3,770,482 of CAIGQZ010034910.1, forward strand.
GGTGTTGGTGGTGGATAAGATTTCTGTAATGTCTATTTTCAGTTTTTTGTAATCTGCACAAACTGTTGGTCAACAAAGCCAATGTTATTCAGTTTCCACAGCCACACTTTAACAGCACAAGCAGGCAATACACAATAAAAACAGCAGCTTTGCCTGTAGAAGCGTGTGGTTGAGAAGCTGAAGGCAGTACATCAGGGATATGTGACTCATCTAATTCTCCAACACCTCTGGACCCATGTAACAGACTCGAGGTACACTTCCTGATTTAGTATTCAGTCTTCCCCCTCTCTGACTTTATATCTGTCTCTTTCACAACCTGCCTGTCTTCCTCACAGTAAGATCTAAGCGGTAAAGCTCAAGAATGTACAGATCTATACTACAAAACACCAAGGGAGGTAAAACAGCCATTATCTACACAGTAGGATCTTTATTTCATTAAGCCATCATGTTGGATGTTAGCAAAGAGGTGTTTGGAGATGTGTGAGAGCAAAACTTTAAGTCTAAGCACATAAATTAGAGAGTGTCAATGTTTCTTCCCTCAAGTTTGCAGTGCTAATTCTTTCATCAATTTACATATAAATTGTAAAGTATTACAGGTTTAGAAAGAAGCCCCCCAAAGGCTCGGTTTTAAGTCCAGTGACATTTACTACTATAATGCTGATGGCTCATGTTGTGCATTGCACTGCAAACTATTTTAATGGTATTCATTTATAAAATGTGATCTGAATATTCTTTTTAAAGTCACTTTACAGGCATCTTGCCAGATAATATGCTACACTTCAGACCAAATGTAGATGACTCATGAGAATTTACCATCCTCCAATGAACTAATCAATTAGATTTAAAAGTCATAGAGTTTTGGTTTACCCGCATGTATGCAATAGCAGCTGATTATTTTTCCCATGATCACAAGTGCCCACTCTTTTCACACAGGGTGCACTTGATGATTTCACATTTCCAAGCCAATTTTACCACAAATTGTCATTATTTTTCTTAGTTTTCTTTGGTAATGCAGACTTATGGGTGGGTACCCAAGCCTGGAAGTTCCATCTGTTCATACTGAATTGGAACAAATGTATGCACCACTTCTGCAGTAACACTTTTACCATATCATATTCTCTCAACAGTTTATAATCCATTTAGTATTTTTATGTATGGCATTTGTTTATTTACTGGTGTTTTAATTATTTCTGTATTTATACAAGTGTACTATTTTTATTCTGTTATGTTTAGCCTTTTTATGGACCGCATGGCAAAAAGGTATACTGATAGATAGATAAATAAATAATAAGCAAATACTGTTCATCACACACACACGCAAAATGTATAAATATTTAGAATATATATAAATAATATATACAGTTGAAGTCAGAATTATTAGCCCTCCTGTTAAATTTCAATTATTTTATATTTTTCCCCAAGTTCTGTTTAACGGAGATATTTTTTCAACACATTTCTAAACATAATAGTTTTAATAACTAATTTCTAATAACTGATTTATTTTATTTTTACCATGATGAAAATACATAATATTTATAATAATATTGACCTTAAAATGGTTTAAAAAATGATTTTATTCCAGCCAAAATAAAACAAATAAGACTTTCTCTAGAAGAAAAAATATCATCAGAAATACTGTGAAAATTGCCTTGCTCCACTAAATATTACTAGAAATAATAAAAAAGAATAAATATTTTACAGCAGTGCTAATAATTTTGCCTGTAAACTGTAAATACACTCACCAGCCATTTTATATGTATACCTTACTAGTACTGGATTGGACCCCATTTTGCCTTCAGAACTGCCTTAATCCTTTTTTTAATATTTCCCAAATGATGTTTAACAGAGCAAGGACATTTTCACAGTATGTCTGATAATATTTTTTCTTCTGGAAAATATTATTTGTTTTATTTAGTTTTTAATTTTTTATTAACTATTTCAAGGTTAAAATTTTTAGCCTCTTTAAATTATATATTTTTTGATAGTCAACAGAACAAACCATAGTTATACAATAACTTGCCTAATGACTCTAACCTGCCTAGTTAACCTATTTAACCTAGTTAAGCCTTTAAATGTCACTTTAAGCTGTACAGAAATGTCTTGAAAAATATCTAGTAAAATATTATTTACTGTCATCATGGGAAAGATAAAATAATTATTAGAGATGAGTTATTAAAACTATTATGTTTAGAAATGTGTTGAAAAAAATCTCTCCATTAAACAGATATTAGGGAAAAAATAAACAGGGGGCTGATAATTCAGGGTGGATAATAGTTCTGACTTCAACTGTATTTCTCTGAGAGTTTGGTCCATATTGACATGATAGCATCACACAGTTGCTGCAGATTTGTCAGCTACACATCCATGAAGTGAATCTATTGTTCCACCACATCCCAAAGGTGCTCTACTGGATTGAGTCTGGTGACTGTGGAGGCCATTTGAGTACAGTGAAGTAATTGTTATTTTCAACAAAGCAGTTGAAACCATTTGCGCTTTATGAGATGGCACGTGATCCTGCTGAAGATAGCTATTAAAAGCTTGATACACTGAGGTCATAAACGAATTGACATGATCAGCAACAATACTCAGGTAGGCTGTGGCGTCACAATGCTCAGTTGGTACTAATGGGTCCAAAGTGTGCCAAGAAAATATAATTTTCACACCATTACACACCACACCATTACACCACCACCACCAGCCTAAACCATTGATACAAGGCAGGATGGATCAATGCATTGCGATGCCAAATTCTGACCGTTCCATCCGAATGACGCAGCAGAAATCGAGACTCATCAGACCAGGCAACGTTTTTCCAGTCTTCTATTGTACAATTTTGGTGAGCCTGTGTGAACGGTAGCCTCAGTTTCCTGTTCTTAGCTGACAGGAGTGGCACCCGATGTGGTCTTTTGCTGCTGTAGCCCATCCGCCTCAAGGTTGGACGTGTTGTGTGTTCAGAGATGCTCTTCTGCATACCTCAGTTGTAACAAGTGGTTATTTGAGTTACTGTTGCCTTTATTTCAACTCGAACCAGTCTGGCTATTCTCCTCTGACATAAACCAGGCATTTGAACCCACAGAACTGCCGCTCACTGGATATTTTCTCTTTTTATGACCATTCTCTGCAAACCCTAGAAATGATTGTGCATGAAAATCCCAGTAGATCAGCAGTTTCTGAAATACTCAGAGCAGCCTGTCTGGCTCCAACAACCATGCCACATTCAAAGTCACTTAAATCACCTTTCTTACCCATTCTGATGCTCAGTTTGAACTGCAGCATATTTTCTTGACTATGTCTACATGCCTAAATGCATTGAGTTACTGCCATGTGATAAGAAATTTGTGTTAATGAGCAGATGGAAAGCTCTACCTAATAAAGTGGCCGGTGAGTATGTGTAATATACAAATATACTTTTTTATGATTAAGCACCCTAATAACTTAATTTTTTACAAGCACATTTTCAAAAATGGTTGTGATGATGTTCGGGAAAAGTGGTCTGCTCTTCCTAAGGTCCTTCATAAACCTATTCAGCTCTTTGAGATCAGTTAGAATAGCTTTTGATAAGCAGCTGGCCAGTAGTTATTAGTTGTGAATTGGGAGAGTTAATGTGTTGTGATGTGAAGAGAAGAGCCACAGTATCTCTGACTGCAGAGCACCTCCACAGCACAGCACACCTAATAGGAGTGAAGCGGCATGAAGGAAATGTGAAAATCAACTGAAGGGTGAAAAAAAAAATGAATTGAGAAAAGGAAGAAGAAAAAGTCAAGAGGATGCCGGAGCCTCTGATAGATGAGTGATTCACTTTTTTACAAACTATATCTGACCGGCATGTTCTGACAACATATTTCAGTTGCACCTGAGGGAACAGAGTGAAATTTAACATGCTCAGAAGAGACAGCAAAGCAAGCCGATCCAGGACAGAGGAAATGTGAGTCATGATTATACTAGAGTTTGGGTTGCAAAGTCACTAGGTTAAGTCAAGGTTTAGCTGGTTAGCATGCTAGCCCCTGCAGATACTGTAGATGTCATAACTACACCGTCTGGCAGTTTCTGTAAAAATATTGAAATATTGATTAAGGTTGTGTCTATCTCAATTAGGGCTGGGGGAAATGACGGTAGAAAATGTTATCATGGAATAAATAGCCAACCGTATGGGAACTGTCATATCATAAAATATGCTGATGATTCAATGATTGTGAGTCTCCTCCAAGATCAGGATTTTAGACATGGTCCTGTTGTGGAAGAATTGACTTCCTGGTGTGACAGATTTTCTCTCCAGTTGAATGTAAATAAAACAAAAGACCATGATAGATTACAGGAAGGCTTCTCCTACCCCCCGCATAACAACTATTAAAGGTTTGGACATTGAAATTGTTGACACACATAAATATCTAGGAGTTGGTATCGACAACATGTTGACATTCCAACCTAACACCCAGGCTGTCTATAAAAAAGTTCAACAAACACTGTTTTTTTCTGAGGAAACTTAGATTGTTTCGGTTTTGTACCTCTATGATGACACTGTTTTATAAACAAGTTATTGAATCCTTTTTATCTTTCTGCATTGTAGCTTGGTATGGTAATCTGACTCTGTCAAATAAGAACAGGTTGAGTAGCCTTGTAAAGGTGCCAGGCAAGATCATCGGTTTTAACCAAACTGGTCCAATGTTTATTTATCGAATTTACCAGTATTGCCAATGATAATATTTATTATATTTTAGAAAGAGCTCAGGGTATCTTATGCACCCTGGATCACCTATGAAACACAGAGTGCAATCAGGACGTTGTTTTAGAGTTCCTATTTGCAGGACAAACAGAATTAGAAATTGTTTTATAATGATGGCCATTAGGTCATTAAATGAGGGAGGGAGATGTATCTAAAAAATGATGTATTGTATGTTGAAGTATATTTTATAATATAATATATATTATATTTTGGTACTATTCACGAGAAAATTCACCAGTGTTATAGCACCTTGCTGCAATTTTAGTTTCCCTAAACGGGATAATATAGTTGAGTCTGAGTCTTTTCAAAACTCCGGGTACAGTGTGGTTGTGTTGACGCTAAAATCTGAGTTTTAGCCTCATGACATAAGATGGTGCATTGTTTTCACCTCTCTGATTGGCCAATATGGCTGGGTTTACTCCAAACATGGAAAACGTTCCACATTCGCGACAAATTTTTTAATTTTTTTATTTTATTTATTTATACAGGGACAATTTACAACATGACATGTTGTACCAGAGTTAGCTATAAAGCTACATTTACATCTGTAGTCCCTGGGCAGGAGGTTATAACAGATTTAACAGGAAAAAATAATACATTATACACTTATAATACATGCAATATATTATCAATAAAATGAAATCAAATCAGTGGTTACATATTTGATTTTGTTTAAGCCAAATTTTAAGAACAGTTTTAAAATTATTAAAAGTGTTACTCTTTCTGATATGCATTGGTATTTTATTCCATCTTTCTGCTGCTCTAACAGAAAAAAATGATTGTCCAAAAGCAGTTTTCTTAATTTTAACTGAACACCTCTAACCGATGACCTAGTCTGTCTTATATTGTCTTTACAGACAATCACACATTGTTTAAGAGGTGGTGGTGCCAGATCATTAATTATTTTATACATTAAACATACATAAGTGTAAAATAAGAAACTGTCGAATGTTAGTAATTTATGTTGTGCAATACAGTTACAATGATGATAGCTCCTTGGCTTTTTAGCTAAAATTTGTACAGTTTGTTTATAGATAATATACAATGTTTTAATGTTGTAATAATTGTGTGGGACCAGCTTGTAGCACAATAAGTTAAGTGAGGAAAAATAATTATATTCATAAAAAGTTTAGCAGCAACCATAGGTAACTGATGCCTAATGTTTCTATAAATCATCAGGCTTGCTCTAGCTCTTTTGGAAACCTTCTTAATGTGTTTTTTAAAATTTAAGTTAGAGTCAATAATTATACCTAAATATTTAAAATGATCAACAATATTTATTACTTCTCCATTGCTAAAATATCTGAGCAATGCTCCTCTTTTTTTTTTTTTGAAAAATACATTCCCACAGTTTTACTTACATTAAGAACTTTCTTGAGTGCAGCAGTAAGTTTGTTAGCAGCTTGTTCTTTGGTTTTTGCATGAGTATATACTACTGTGTCATCAGCATACATTTGAACCTGAACTTCTGGACACACTGTAGGCAAATCAAATGAATCTGGTATTCTGCACTGTTTAACCATGGGACGGAAATACGCTTCTGTACTCATGTTTGCATTGACTAGAATGCAGTTTACTTGCGAAATATACTCAATTCCCTGTTTGATGTAAACTCAGTATAAGTGTCATCATTGCCACATGTTGGTTTGACATGCCCATAACATGCCTAACAGTGCGTTTTTGCATTTTCATGTGGACAGAGATTTTTTTTTAAATAAAAGCGAGGAAAACTCTGTTTATAAAAATACCCATGTACTGTATGTGTGGACATGGCCTGAGAAGGATGTTTTTGTTGACTGAAGTACTAAAAATATCAGTTCTGCAACCTGAGGCGAGCTTTTATCTGTGATTTATATCAATTGTTTTTGATTACAAGACCTGCAAATATGAGTACAGAATAACTCTGTGTACAATATCCCTCTGCAAGTTAAACAGTCACTATTGTAGCGCTACAGCCTCTGGCGACTAACAGCCTCCGCCAGGTTCTAGTGCCCACCCAGTAACCTAACGGGTTCACAGGCTAGGAAAATGAAAGTAAAATCCTCAAATAACAAGTAGATATGTCATAAAATGCTTAGCCTTGTTTGATTTATTGGTCAGAATATATGAAATACATGAAAAAAGAACTGATTAATAACTGTGACACCAATTATACAGAGTTTAGTTCGTTATCTGCTCTATTAATTCTATTTCTTTATAATACCGCTCACATGCAGCCTTCTGCTGGGGCCTAGTGCCTGCCATATGAGAAAATGTATTCAAGGGTTGGTGTTAGGGCTGCACAATATATCGTTTTAGTATCGATATCGCAATGTGCGCACCCACAATAGTCACATTGCAAGATTTGCAATGTTGAGTCTGAATTATAGTTGACCAGGAGTTACAGAATTGCATTTAATTACTATATTTGTAAGGAATTTACATTATTTATGCAAAAAAAAGTTTCTTGTTTCTAGTCCATAATATATCTGCATTTTAAAGCAAAAAACAAGATTATTTTGCTTACTTCACTAGCAGATAAGTTTGCTTGTTGTAAGGAAAACTCTTAATTTTGACATGTTTCTTCTGATGGTGAAAACAAAATATTTTTACTTGCTCTAAGATTGTTTTTATTTTTGGACTAGAAACAAGACAAAGCTAAATATTTTTGCATTGTGATTATTCAATGTCTGTATCTGACTCCCCAGAAAACTGTCAAATAGAGCTATTCAAATTATCTTGTGAAACTATTTATATCCCAATATTTATTGCAGAAAAATAAAACATCACAATGGCAGATTTTTCCAATATCGTGCAGCCCTAGTTGGTGTGTTATACTAATAAAAACTTTAAAATCTTTGTTCTGTCTAAGATCAGAGATCAATTGGAGGTATAAAATACCAAGTCTAATGTTAATTTATTGTAAGAAGCAAACACAACGCAAATACAAATCCTAAACACGATTCTAATAACCATTCTCAAAAACACACAAACAAAAAAGATATTGGCATTAGCTCAATTAAAAAGAAGTTTAAAAATATAAGCAAAAATACAATATTGTACATCCCTAACATATTTAACAAGTTTTAATAAAAGGAAAATAAGTATGTAATAAATAGAACAATAAGTATTTAAGCTTATTTATGTAACCATTTTTGTTGGTTTTCTAAAATAACCACCTATTCATAGAAATATATCATGAAATATATCATTGCCATGAAATAAAATGACTCATGCCATGAAATAGATAATTAGTCATACCGCCCCCATCCATAATCTCAATTCATTTGAAAATGCTTATTTTTTCCATATTTTTGCCTACTGTTCACACTGATACAGTGTTAATATACAGTGTTATATTATTTTAACTTTTGACAATCCTTTGTGAAACATGCATGTTTAGTCATATAATGCAAAATGCACAGAAACAGTTGAAGTCAGAATTATTAGCCCCCCTTTGATTTTTTTCTATCTATCTAT
>CAIGQZ010034910.1:3779063-3803582 GCA_903798205.1 Danio tinwini
GACACTTCTATACAGCTTAAAGTGACATTTAAACGTTTAACTATGTTAATTAGGTTAACTAGGCAGGATAGAGAAATTAGGCAAGTTATTGTATAATGATGGTTTGTTCTGTAGACTATCGCAAAAAAAAAAAATTAGCTTAAAGGGGCTAACAATTTTGACCTTAAAATGGTTTCTAAAAAATTAAAAGCTGCTTTTATTCTAGGTGAAATAAAACAAATAAGACTTCTCCAGAAGAAAAAATATTATCAGACATACTGTGAAAATTTCCTTGCTCTATTAAACATCATTTGGGAAATATAAAAAAAAGAAAAAACTTAAAAGGGGGGGTTAATAAATCTGACTTCAACTGTGTATGTATATATACATTCTCATAATTTTTAACCTCTTTCTTGACTTCCCACAGAAACAGCAACGCTTGTGGCGTGACATCACTTTGTTGCAAAGATACTATTGGTTAAATGCCGGCAAATAAGAACAAGGAAGTAGCTTGAAGCGGAAAGCATGAGTACGTCTATGGTCTGGAGGTATTATAAAGTTGATGACGACATTGCCATAGCAAACCATGAGATATGTAAACTTGGAATTGTCTGCAAGGTGTTTTAAGTTGAGGTGCTCTTTGTTTTTATATTCAATTATTTCATATTTTTTGTTGCACTAAAGTCCAAAAATGAAGAATTTATGTTATTTATGAATTGATTGTTCAACCTCACAAAAGTGTTCTGTTTGTAACAGAGTTATTAAATGTTAAAATAAGGTGAATTAAATAAAAAATCAGGAACATCCTGGATCCGTTTCTTCGCTCTTCTTTAATTTTTTTTATGCATTATAGAAGTATGGCGACGCAGTGGCGCAGTAGGTAGTGCTGTCGCCTCACAGCAAGAAGGTCGCTGGTTCGAGTCTCGGCTGGGTCAGTTGGCGTTTCTGTGTGGTGGAGTTTGCATGTTCTCCCTGCGTTCATGTGGGTTTCCTCCGGGTGCTCCGGTTTCCCCCACAGTCTAAAGACATGTGGTACAGGTGAATTGCGTAGGCTAAATTGTCCGTAGTGTATGTGTGTGAATGAGTGTGTATGAATGTTTCCCAGAGACGGGTTGCAGCTGGAAGGGCATCCGCTGCGTAAAACATGTGCTGTATAAGCTGGCGGTTCATTCCGCTGTGGCAACCCCGGATTAATAAAGGGACTAAGCCGAAATGAAAATTAACAAAATGAATTATAGAAGTATCGGATCGGGTTTCGGTATGGGTAGATACTCAAAATCAAAAGACTCTGACTCGAGGGCAAAAAAAACCTGATCGGGACATCCCCAGTTAGTATAGTATTCTATTATATTCGTTGAATAGACTATATTCATTGTTAGAATGTTGTGTGATTTATTTATTTGCTTGTAATGTGTTGCCTACATAGTTACATTTGTTTTCATAACCTTTAAAATAAACAGTTTCAATAGACAATATTGGGTACTGTGTAAAAAAAGGTAAAACTGAATATAAAGTTGAAGAAAATATTGAGACACATAACATATGCAATCTGGCCAAAGCACAAACAAATATGATTTTTTTTGGCTATCTTGTCCTGCATTATTATCATGCCAGAGGAGCAGTGCAAGCAATGTATTATTTTTGGTCTATCGTTTCATCTCAGTCATCTTTTATTACATTTATGCCTGCACAGTATTGTGATTTTATTTTTCTGACATTTGCTATTGTAGAGGGAGGAGAAAATTTTCAAAAGAAACAGCATTGCATCAGAATGAACATAGACATAGCCTTGTGTGCAGTCATACTTGCATAGCAAACTTATGTTTTGTTGCATGCGCACTAGAAAGAATCATATTCACTGCACCTTTTCCCTATGACCGATAAAAATGCCTATGCACTCATTTACAGTAGAGCAGTAGATATAGTTCATTCCCTCATCACCATGTAAGTAGATCCTTGTTCACACTAAATTTAAATCTCAGATGCTACTGAGACTTTAACAAATGCATCATCATGGTGCTGATAAATATGATACTGTATATCTCTAAGCAAAAGCATCAGTGATATATTGTGAATGTTCAATGCACAGCCTCTTCCTAAAATCAGCATAAAAGAAGAATGATGAATTCATCACAGATGCTGGATTCATCATCACAACACATTTAAACAGACTACTAATTAATGACACTACAACTGACCATGATTGAAACTGTAATTTGCCACACAAGTCTTTAAATTATGTGATAATGGCTTCGTGAAAAATTCATGTTTCTTTTCTGAGTCTCCACAGGGCGAGCGGTAATATTAGCGGCTCTTGGCCAAAATGACAGACTTTAGTTCCCAATCACCAACACAAATGACTTTGACTCTAACAGTGATGAGCAAATTACTAAAAAAAAAAAAAAGAGGAGAAGATGGAAGAAATGTTAAAAATGTTTGAGAGTCCACCTCTCCTCTGCAGAGTTTATTTCTAGCCCCAATTACCTTAAGTGAAACTCATTATAACAATAGGCAAAAGTTGTCTCTCTTCCCATTAAAAAGTGAGTATAAGTATTAACACTGCTTAACTCTACAAAAGCACACTATTTTGCATTAAAATCAACTGCAAAATGAAGGCAGGGCCGTAGCTAGCCTAGTAAAAGGGGTGGTTCTTTTTTCTCGAAAAGTGGACCATTTTGCAGTTTGCAGGACCTTTTGTCATTATGAGGTTTAAATACTGCTTTTTAATGACATTTTAAGCACTTGTTTGTTTAAATAGCTTGTCGGTTGGTCATCAGAACCAAACTTTTTGGATGTACCAAAACATTTTCTTAAAGATTTTGAAAAAAAAACTTTAAAATACAAATTTATTAAATGATTTATCGTTAAGAAAAAAAATAGGATTTGTTAAAAAAAATTTAATTAAAAACTGTAGTTTATGTTAATTTATTAGGCAAATAATAATCTGGCCAGAACATTCAACTTTCCTCCATTAGAATTTGGCCATTTGAATAAAAAAAAACAAATAAATAAACAACAATAACGTAGAGCTTCACGATTTTTCTAGATTTTTCTCTTGTAATAAAGTTAAATTGAAAATTCATGGATAACAATAGCCTGATTAGTATTAAAACTAACTTTGAAATATAGGCCACCTTTGGTGCTTCACACCTTTTTATTGATAATTTTTTGTTTCATGAATAAGGTCCAAGATTTAGAATAAAAGTTACTTGTAAAACGTTGTCTCTATTTAACAACAATACAGTGGGTCAGTAGTGAAAGATGACACATTTTTTCAGATTGTATGTTTTCTTGCACAGATGTTGGACAAAACTGATTAGCTGAAGTCACGACAGCCAACAGAGAATTTCACTTGGTCTTTAAGCTTTCTGCGATGGGTTATTTTCACAATTTATGATGGAATAGCAGAGTAGGACAAATGAGCTGATGAATAGGATAACTTCTAGACAAATTTTGGACCTTTGTCAGGCTACAGGTCTAGAAGGTCTTAAGGCCTTTTAAAGGTTTAATTCTATAAGCAAATTTGTGACACCTACTTGTTGTTTTACATATTTCTTAACCAAATTAATGCTTTTACATTTTTGTATAAGCTGTCATGTTATGTAAATCACTGTGAAGGCTTGAAAAGGGCTACTTAAATCACAAATCTCTCTGTACATTTGAATCAAACTATCATAACAGTGTGATTTTTATCTTATTTTAAAACAAGATGCCACTAAATTGCAGTTTTTGCAAACATATTCATCATATTAGGAACCAATGCTTTCTTAACTGGTGTTTTCTCACTGCTGTCATTTTTTATCTGTTTATTTTGTTACTGAGAGGTAAGAACACAATACATATTAACATATTCCTCTAAATAAATGTCACTTTGAGCATAGTGGATGGCAAATGAATGCTCATCATCAGTATACCACTGGTATCCAAAGGTATTCTGACCTTCTTAATACTTACAATGCAAGACCAACATATAAAAATACTTGCTGTGAGTGTATATTTAGGACTGAATCACACTCAGTCTCTTGTATCTCACATATATGAGCACAAATAAGTGTCATTAATGACAAGGGTTTCTGAATTGTCTTTATATCCAGTAGGCCCTTTAAATGGCCTTTCATTAAATTGATATGCTATTATTAGCTTCCCACTGTGACAATTTTCCTCTTCATGGCCACTTATGGGGAGTGTCATGGCAAAAGATCAATGTGTGGCAGACACATTCTTCTTTATTTCTGGTTAATGTGTTTAATAGCTTTTTGTAGCCAAGATCTCAACATTTGTATCCACACAGACACTGACTTTCCAAAATAAATCTGACAACTTCCTCTGTGTCATCTACAATATATCCATACATCTCCAACAGTCTTTCATTCAAAACCATGTTAACTGTTCAGTAAGAAAGACTGTAACTTTCATGAAGTAGCCAACAGCAATCCTGATAATTATACAGAGTAAGCATACCTTTCTGTACACCAGCATGTTTGGTGAGTCGTCCGTCTCTCCATTGCTGTTTGGATGGAGGCTGTTGTTCTTCGCCATGGTTCAAAACCTCTGCAAAACAGCTACTCCAGTGGATATGTACACCTGACGTGGAGGAAAAAAAGGTCAAATATAAATAAAATAAGTAGATAAAATGACACATCAGGTTAATTAAAACATCAAAACTTGCACGAATCTACAGCAATTGCTAGCACTGCAGAGATTAAGATCAATTGACAACGTATTGGTGATAACATCAACCTGTGTCTTTTGCCATTGCAACCATGATTAACATGATGTTTGAGTAGAATCCAAAATGCACGTTTGGACTGCAAATATATTTGGCCGTCTTAACAGCATTTGTCAGCTGCTGTTTGAGGATGTTCCTCTCAAGGTTAAAATGAAAACGATTATTAAGTAAACGCTGCAAATCTACTGACAGCGGATAACAAATAAGATACTTCTCAGGTTTGTAGGCTCCGTGGGACAGCCAATTAAATGCAAACACTATTCCACCTCGAGCTGCATCCGTATGTCATGCATGCGAACGGTTTATGGTTTGTCAAAGCGAGATTCCCTTTCTTATCTCGCTACAAAGAAATGGGAGCATGAAGCTAATTTTCGCGTAACCCAAAATGCAGTCTTGCACAGGCACCCGATGCTTTCAGAACCACAGACAGCTCCTCAGGCGGAACTGCAGCCCCTGCTCGAGTCCCCAGAAACCTGGCATCACCGATAAAATGCACAACACAAATCACAAATCACCACTTCTTTTCACTTTTACCTCAAACACGCCCCGTCTCCCCCTGATGAATGGATCCGCGATCCTAGAGTGGATCAAGCTTGCGCAGTTCGTCAGCTATCAGACGTATCATTCATTGGAAATATTAGTGATCCTTTGCTTGATGCTGACGCGTTATCGCGCGCAGGGTTTCTGCTGAAGGACGGGGCACGCGCCAGCGACAAGGGCACGCGCATCCAACCTTGAACCAATCCTGAAGCCTATACAAAAGAGGAGGGAGTGCTTTTCTTTTCGGCATTTTTGTTTTTGTTTTATTGTTTTAACGTTCTTCGAATAATAACAATAATAATAATAATAATAATAATTATTATTATTATTATTATTATTATTATTATTATGCGGCACTTTATTTTAAGTTTGTCCTCGTTACACGTATCATCTACTTCCCATTTTAATTACAATAAATTCTGCATAATCACATGCAACTTACCACAAACCAAACCTTCAATTGAACCCTAACCATTTAGTAAGTACATGGAATTAGTTAATATTACTCAATAGTTAAATCAAAAGTCACACTTTAACAAAAACACCATATAATTGTGTAAGCTATTCTTATTCTGATTGCATATTACATGTTTCTTGGAACAATGACAAGGCTACATAAAGGCCAGGGTGGCACTAGCCCAATAAGATTGATGGCTGCTCACCCAATAAAATGATTTGACACTTTCTTGGGAAAAGAAGAATCCTGCATTGTACCCATGTGACGAATAATTCGATGAGTACTTTTCTTAGTTGTCCACTTCTTTCCTACGGCAAAGGGTATAAATCTAATAGCTGTCAATGGCAAAAACAAAATGTTCCCAACTGGACTTATCCAGGACCATCCTGAGCAGAAAAACTGAAATTTAGCCAGCACTTTGGCTATTTTAATGTGATGGTAAAATGCTCCTTAACTTCCTTAGATGAAGTTATCTTATACACACTTGAAGTACCACAACACACACAATGCTGCAGTGAATATGCAAAGTAGGCCACTGAACGCTCTTGAAATAATTCCATCTTACTTTGAGACTGGGTGAAATCGCATTTCCTTAAGAGTGGTTTCTAAAACCAGTCTTCATACATTCATTCAAGAATCCATCTTTTTTTAACTCCTATTCTCAGTACTGCTGCTGCTGTACATATTTAACAATGCATAAACAGTTTCTTGCATTATCTTTGCTCGTATTACAGCTAATTTGTTCTACATTGCTGCATTCATTACACTAACTGACCACTTGGACACCATTTCAATTGCTTATTAATATAAATATCTAATCAGCCAATCACATGATGGCATTTAAGCATATTGACAACATGGTCAAGACAATCTGGTAAAGCACAAACCATGCATCTCAATGGGACATAAATGTGATTTCAGTGACATTAAACTTAACAGGAGTATTGGTATTTCAGAAAAAAAAACTGCAGATACTGAGATTTTCATGCACAACCATGTCTAATGTTTACAGTGAATCGTTTTAAACAGAGAAAATATGCAGGAAGCAACAGTTAAATGATGAAAATGCATTGTTGATACTACAGGAAAACGACAGGCTGCTTGAAGATGAAAGGAATGCGCAACAGTGACTCATACAGCTAGGGCTGTACGATTAATCAAAAAAATATTGTGATCTCAATTCGACCCCTATACGATTTTAATCCAGCATCTCTACGATTCAGCCAATTATATTTTCAAGTTCAGGAGAGAGGCATAAAGGCAGTCACACAAGTCTTTGCAAAGTTTTATGCTGCTCTGCACATGGAAACCTCCAAATAGTCAGCTGTATTTATAAGATAAAAAATGTCATTTCTGTCTTCATATAATGATGTATTTTCAGCCGCAAATTTACACGAGAGCTGACACACTGTTAGTTTACAACCAAGAGGACGCGTGTGCAGCCGTGAATGATGTCTACTGTAGTGAACAGAATATGCACTGGCTTTGAATAACAGGTAATAAAGTTATAAATAATGTTAAGTTTGTTGCACAGAGCGTTTGGGAGCCGTGTGGGAAGTATGATTTGCATGTATGTTTTTTTTTTCAAAGTGACGGGAGCCATGACATGAGCTGCATTTGGCAGTGAAAGTGAAACCGAAAGCGTGCACATCATTTAAAAAATCGTATCTTTTTTAGAGTTATGATTATGACAAGCATTTGATATGTTTTTTTTCTTTTTATAGCAAATACAGTGTTGTGCATGAGAATTATGTTTAATAGTGTCAGTATAACTACTATAGCCTATATAATATTGAATATAATGCTTTGCAAGAGGGAATCCGATAATAACAAATGTCTTATTTTACTAGTACAAAAAGGCAAGCATGTCTCAAACATAATAATTACACTTCAGAATTATCAATAGTTGTATTCTGATGTAATCACTTTCCTGTGCATTAACGACCAGGACAAATTTAAAGTATTCAAGTCCATCATTCCAAGTTTTACAAAATTTAGGACAACATACAACCTACGCCTAGGCCTAATATTATTATTGTTTTTTTTAATCATATGTTTGAGAAATAACAAAAATAATAGCCTTCTCATAATAACCTTTATTTTACACCTACAGAATCGTGAGAAAATCGTGATCATTATTTTAAGCGGAAAAAATCGTGTTTCTCATTTTAGCCAGAATTGTGCAGCCCTACATACAGCCACTCATAAAACCCAAGGTGTGCAGAAGGGCATATCTAAATGCAGAATAAGTCAAACCTTGAAGCAGATGAGCTACAGCAGCAGAAAAGCACACTGGCAGCATTCTTGTTACCTTAAACCAGCAAACTTGGCCTACAAATTGAGGTCACCAAAATTCAGACAACAGAAGGTTTTAAAAATATCTGGTGCGGTGTATGATGATTCTTGATTTTACCAACAACTGATGGTAGTTCCAGAATTTCCTGTTAACAACATGAAAGTATAGATCCATTTTGGCTATGCAATATGAAAACATACAGTATATAGTATTGACAAAATAAAAAGTCTATCGTTTCATATTATGCTTTATTTATTGCTACATATTATGCTACATATGCTTTATGTTGTGGTGTCGCAAATTACATTGTTTACAATAGTTAAATTTGGTTTTTGATTTCATTTTTTTTGTAATTGTATGTATGTATTTCATATTGTCATATGTATTGTGTGTGTGTGTGTGTGTGTGTGTGTGTGTGTGTGTGTGTGTGTGTGTGTGTGTGTGTGTGTGTGTGTGTGTGTGTGTGTTTTTCTCTTCTTGTTTACTGGCTTGTTGGTTGATTTCCCAGGTGTGATGTGTACAGCTTTACTATTTCTTGAGTTCTCCAATTGTCTTGTTTAACCTGATGAAGACCATGTAGGTCGAAACGTTGTTACATTAAACATTTTTTGATAGCTAAAGTGGTAGTGTGCCGATTTTCTTTAGACCTTTTACAATAGTTTTCATCATTTGGATGACAAAATTGGAACGTGAAACGAGAATAACAGCATGGTGAAAAGTTGCAAGCTTGAATACACAATGTTTACGTTTAGCATTTTATTTATCGATATTTTATGTTGGGCATGCAATAACACATTTTTAAAAGGTGTTTTTTCCTTTAATAGTTATTTTATATTTCTACATTCTTAATCAAACATTTGCCCAGATGCTCTACATAAAGTGAGAAAAATAAGCATATATGAATGAGTACATAATTGAGCATACACTTTAAAATGTCAAAAAAAGAAATATTCCTTTCCATGTAGTCAATATTAACATAATTTATTGTGATATATATATATCATGATATGAGATTTTTGTTATATCGCTCAGCCCTAAGATCCATCCTGTCTTATATAATCACTTCAGGTTGCTGGTGGTGCAATGGTGTGGCAAATCATCTCTAGCTTTTATATTAAACATCTGTATGATGACTTCAAAAAACTCTAAATAAACCTCAGATCATACATGATGCTGTGCAACAGGAGATTTACATCAAGCCAGCAAATCTGAAGAACTGTGATGCAATCATGTCAGTATTGACCAAAATCTCTGATGAATTGTTTGCAGCACCTTATTAAATCTATGCTACAAAGTGTCAAGGCAGTTCTGAAGGCAAAAGGGATCAAAACTGAAACGAGCAAGAAGATACAAAAAGTATACAAAAATGTTTGGTGAGTGTTTATAAATAAGCTATATTATTGCCACTGTAAATTATATTTGACTCCTCTCACAGGGTTTCCGTGGGGTCTTAAAAAGTGTTAAAATATCTTAAATCCCAAATTTAAATTTTTTTAGGTCTTAAAAAGTCCTAAATTTACTAAAATATTGTGTTGCAGGTCATACATTTTTTTAAACAAGTCTTAATTTTTCTTTGTCCATGTATTGCTACCAAATCTAGTCAAAATCCACACAATCACCAAAAATCCATCTCAATAAAACTTTTTATTTAAAAATGTCATTTTCAATTATTTATCATAATGGTTTAATTATTTTCCTTACAATAACATTTGATCAAAAGTGCTCTATGTATTTACTGCTGAGGACATTGACCTGGACAGATTGTTGCCCATGCAAACACAGGGAGAACATGCAAACTCCACACAGAAACACCAACTGACCCAGCCGACCTTTATGCTGACCCAGCCGACCTTTATGCTGTGAGGCAAACGTGCTACCCACTGTGCCACCGCGTCACTGATTTAGTTTTTTTATACATTTTAAAACTTTTAAAACATTTATTTAATTATTTTTATTTTACAGATAGTTTATGTTGGAAAAAAGTGTATGGATACAAGTAGAGCTTGCCTGGTTTTACACAATATAAAAAAAATAATTTATTATTATTAATTTATTATTGTATTCATAATTAATTAAATTATAATATATTTTTATAGGGCAAATAAAAATATATTCCATCTGGGCCATTATAAAAATTAGCCATTTATGAGTCAAACATTTAATTCATAATGGTCTTAAAAATGTATTTAAAAGTTTTACATTTAACGTCTTGGTAAAACCTGCAGAAACCCTGCTCTCATAAACAAACTAAATGACCCAGCGCATGTCTGCCAAGCCCTTACAAACTTTTAATTGGCTATTACCTGTAGCACAGTTCCAGTCAATTAACGTGGAGTTTGTTTGTTTATATATTTTATTTAGTTTTTGCTTTTAACAAAGTTCTTTGAAGTAATTGACCTAGTGCACTTTATAAACATGACACATGTACAATTAGTACTAGTCTTCTGCAAAAATGACCAAACATAATAAACCTCTCGTATGAAACAGAACTCAACTCATTCCATCCATGATACCACACGACAGTGCGTTCATTTAAAATTATACTAATAAAATATAAACGTATCTAAACAACCTAAAAATCATCGTACGTCTTCAAATAAAAAAGTGTACAAATTACCTGCCTTAAACTCTATCATTTTTATCCAAGTACACAGCGATGCAGCGATGAGTTGCTCCGCCCTGTGACCCTGTTTGGCGCTGACACAGTCCGTGATCCAATCAGTAAATGAAAAAGGCGGGACAAACTAGCAGCTCCATCCAATCAGTGGCCAGTTGAGCCATCAATCAAACATGACATCGTCCCTAGTCCAAAAAGGACATGCGAAGAGGAAAACAATACATACATTTTTAACACAACGGGACATCATGTAGGAAGACGACAATGGCATAAACGACTGGTTTATTCATCAAATAACGATGTCCTCTTGCAGAATTGCGGATTTTGTAAAGCATACGTTAAAATCAGGAACTCGGTGTTCGAGACAGAAGTTAATGTTAACGTTAGTTACTGTTTATTTGAGTAATTTATTCATCTGAACCAAACCTGCAGCGAACCTCATAACTTTAAAGTGCAACAAGTTACTGCAACATGGTGTCGTGGATTATATCAAGGGTCATCGTGTGAGTATTTATTACATGTTTTGTTTCTAAGCTACATGCATTAGTAAAAACCGCTGATGTTGCTCTTTCATACTAACCAAATCTACGCGTACTGTGCTGCCTGTGTAAAATACAGAAAATTTAGTATTATAGATAAAAAACTTAATTTATGGCTTTAAGTTTATTTGCTGATTTTAAAAATTAAGTAAAAAATCTACACGCATAAAGGATAAGTTGTGTCTCAGTTTAATAAATAACTTTTTTACAACATTGTTACAACATTGGAAAATATATAATATACCATGATATAAATTTTCAGGCCTATAACAGTCACAGAAAGTAATACCTTTATATGTTTAATACATTTTAAAAGGTCAAAGAAATATTTACAGCCAGTATACATTTTGATATATGTAAAGTTTGAGTAAACAAAAACCTTTCAGTCTTTCAACACCTTCCAGAAATCGTCCAGTCTTAACAAATGATAGTAAAAGTCTTGGAAAAAATAATTGAAAAGAAAGTCAAGGATCAAACATGATGAGATCATAAATTATACAGGAAAACCCTGCATAAATCTAGCTGATATAGTGAAGTAAAACAGGAAATTCATCATGCATTTGGCTGGAGACCTGCTTTAGTCCCTGTCTGCCATAGAGGAACTGCTGTTTTCCTGCTGGACCGTAATGTTTTAGTAGGTGTGTCTCTCTTTGCGGAATAGGTCACCGCAAGCAAAGGCACAGTCTGTCTTGTCTCACTAGATGCTGTTTGCTGTGGGTTTTGTTATCTTTACAATACTGACAATGTAAGAGATAAGGGTCTCTGGTCATCACTGATAGAAATACATGTATATATTGTAGGTTATAGTCGGTTTCAAAGTCTAAAGGTCTTTTGAAATGTCTTCTGCGTTCCTACTATAAGTTTCCATGATTAATTATTCGCCCCCCCCAGGCAAACAAGGCCTAGCTGTTTTGGAGATGTGCACTAACATCACACACACCAAACACACATTCCTATTCTTTCCCTTCTTTTTTTACACTCACGAGTTCTCTCAGCGTAATAGGAAAGGCATGACTAAACCATTGTGACTCTAATGTGTTCACAAAGGCGGTCAGCGTTTAAACACTTTCTTCTGACTTGTAAAAGCAAAGCAAGCTTCTTGGTGTGCTCTGCTTGGACTTGGTGATGTTGAAGGACTTTTATTACAATTGATAGTTTCACTGTTCACTTTAAGTTAAGAGATGACCTGTACTCTTGACTTCAGCATTTTATAGTAGAGATGTTTTAGAGTGGAGAAACAGTTATGCAATAAATGGAATTCATCCAACGGTTCCTCACCACACACACACACACACACACCCATGATCGCACATAACTTTAGACGGTATCAGGCAGTGCTGTCGTTCCTATAGCTACCAGAAAATACATGATTCAGGCAAAGACAGGCTGGTTACAGTGAAGGCTGTGTATGTGCACAATATATCGTTTCAGCATCAATATTGCAATATGCGCATCCACAATAGTCACATTGATGGATCTGCAATGTCAAGTACGGCTTATTGTTGACAAGGAGTTTGTAGATTAATGGCAAACTTTAACTATTGTGGATTTAAAGTTTATTAATGGCATTTGTTTTGATTTATTTCTGTTAAACGCATAATGTGAGTTTAAAGCATTCTGGCAAAAGAAACAATTTTGCTTTAACAAAGACTAATTAAATTACATTTTTACAGTGAAGACTGCTAAGTGTACATTAGATTTTTTTAAATATTTGTATCTAACTGCCATTAAGACTTACCAGACAAATATAAAACTTTTCTTTCTTTTATTTGTATGCTCCTCCCCCACAAATAAATCGAGTTTAAAATTAACTTTAATACTAGAAAACGCTATAAATATCACCCCAAACATTGTAAAATGGTGAACTCTTCACAAAAAGAGTTATTCAATCCATCTGGTAAAATATATATCATAACACAATGCATATCGCTGAAAAACAAAATATTGCAAAGACATTTTTTTCCATTTTTTTTCCATTTTTTTGTAATCTAGGTTGACGTGTAGATGATATTTTGTGGTGTAATACTGAGCTATCAGTGATGTTTATTATTACGCAAAATTGTGCATAGGTATGCACAAATTCTTACTATCTATAATTCTTATTAATATAATAAGTGAATAATAAACAGTTAATAAAGATGTGCTTTTAAAGTAACCACAAAGGTAATGCAGAAAATTGAATTAAAATGTAAAAGTAAAAGACAAGAAAAAATCCCTGATATCTGTCAATACCAATTATATAAATACACACACGCACACACACACACACACACACACACACACACACACACACACACACACCCACACCCCACATTGTGCAGTTTGATTAATTGAGTGTTACAGTACTGCACTGTGTCTATTTGTTTGCCTAAATATAGAATAACAAATGTGTAGTATTTTTCTGCATATAGTCTAATGAGTTTGTCTATATGTTTTCTGTACACAGTCTTGTGTTTGGAACGCTGTATCCTGCCTACTATTCCTTTAAAGCTGTCAAATCCAAAAATGTCAAAGAATATGTAAGTACTCACATAAGCTGTCTAGCTATGTCCAGCTTCATCAAATCTTAAAGGGCTCGTAAAAATGTAAGTACTTACACATCCTCAAGCTGTTCCAAATCTATTTGAGTGTATTTTCTTCTATTGAACACACAATATATTTTAATATTCAAATATTGTTATTAAAAATCTTCAATTTTCCAACAACACACATATTGAACAACATATTAAGACAGTACATATCTACAAACATACTCACCCCCCATACTCATACCCCATAAAGAAAAAAAAGAATAAATAAATGAATAAATACAAATAATTAGGAAATTGGCCATTCATTCCACTGTGGCGACCCCTGATTAATGAAGTGAATAGGCCGAAAAGAAAATTAATGAATTAAAAATTTTGGGATAAACTTTTACTTAGGATATAGTAACCCTGAGCTTTCAATGTAGGATAGAAAAGGCTGCCAAACCTCATAAAAACTTTTTGTAGAGCCTTGGATGGTGTATTTAAGGGGCTTGAACAAAAGAAGATATTTTGAATAATGTTAGAAACTGGCAGAAACTGACTTCCACAGTAGGGAAAAAATACATATTATAGAAGTCCCAACAATCAAAATATCTTCTTTTGTGTTCAACATTAAAAAAAGACTCAAATAGATTTGTGAAGTAAAGGCTGAGTAATGATGACAGAATTTTCATTTTTTGGTGAACTGTCCCTTTAACATTTGAGTTCAGAGAATATAATTAGCCAGAATAGATGGAGAGCTCCTGCTGTACAGTTTGTCTGTATATCCTGGTTGCTCTTAGTGTCTGACAGAGGCTGTCAGTAACTAAATCCTGAGCTGTTTTGCAATTTAATACTGCTCTTCCGCAGATCTCTTCCAGCTACTTCCCTTTCTCTTCTCACAGAAAACAAAGTGCTGCAGTGATGATGCTGCTGCAGTAGTACTTTGATGAACATCATTTTATCTTTCATATATTATAGTACTTACATGGTGAGCTATCTGTACATTTTTCACCTTGAGTGGATGTTGTTGTGTTTATGGTTTGACAGGTGCGATGGATGATGTACTGGATTGTGTTTGCTCTTTACACAGTGGTGGAGACCATCACAGATCTTTCTTTGGCTTGGTAAACACATACACACAGTCTGGAAAAGACAAATACAGAATTATTATAAGATTACATGCAGTAATCAACTGGTTTTATTAACATTTTGCTACTGTTCTCAGTTATAGCTTTTCACTGTCTAGTCTTTGTTCTTTTTGAAATGGGCTTTTATCTGTTTTTGAACTGCTAATTTTCCTCGGGCTACTTAGAGGAACCAGTCTGTTAGGTTCAGTTTCAGTTCAGTTAAATTTCAGTGCATTTTATTAGTTGTGTGACATTTAAAAAAAAAAAGCTCTGCCTATTTTGCTGGCTTTGGTTTTCCTAAATTAGATTAACTTTATTTCGCATGGATAGCTCAGAATGGAGTCAAAGGGTACAGCTAGAAACTGGCATTAATAATACTATTTTAAAATATCCCTATTTAATATTGAATTAGCTATAAAACTTTTTGTATATTTACAGGCCATAATTTATTTTAGCACTCATACAGACTCACATTTTCCTTTCACGTGCACAAATTTTCACTCTCACACACTCACATTTTCCTTTTATGTACACATTTTTACTCTCACACATTCATAAGCCAATCACAATTCTTCAAATTCATTAATACTGTAATGTATTCAAGATTCCAAATTGTAGGAACTACTGAAATCACATGTATGCTAAAAGCAGATACTCTAAGTGATTGTGAAGTTATATTTCACACGCTAATAATAATAAAAAATGTGTATACACTCACCAGCCACTTTATTAGGTACACCTGTCCAACTGCTCGTTAATGCAAATTTATAATCAGCCAATCACATGCCAGCAACTCAACGCATTTAGGCATGTAGACATGGTCAAGACGATCTACAGCCATTCAAACTGAACATCAGAATGGGGAAGAAAGGTGATTTAAGTGACTTTGAAAGTGGCATGGTTGTTTGTGCTGGTCTTAGTATTTCAGAAACACTTTTTACACACAACCATCTTTAGGGTTTACTGAGAATGGTCAGAAAAAGAGAAAATATACTGTGAGCGGCAGTTCTCTGGCCGCAAATGCCGTATTGATGCCAGAGCTCAGAGGAGAATGGCCAGACAAGTTTGAGCTGATAGAAAGCTAACAGTAACTCAAATAACCACTCGTTACAACCAAGGTATGCAGAAGAGCATCTCTGAATGTACAACACGTCCATCCTTGAGGCGGATGGGCTACAGCAGCAGAAGACCACACCGGGTGCCAGTTCTGTCAGCTAAGAACAGGAAACTGTGGCTACAATTCACACAGGCTCACCAAAATTAGACAATAGAAGATTGGAAAAACGTTACCTGGTCTGATGAGTCTCGATTTCTGCTGCAACATTTGGATGGTAGGGTCATAATTTGTAGTCAACAACATGAAAGCATGGATTTATCCTGCCTTGTATCAATGGCTCAGGCTGGTGGTGGTGTAATGGTGTGGGGGATATTTTCATTACACACTTTGGGCCCATTAGTACCAATTGAGCATCATGTCAACGCCACAGCCTACCTGAGTATTGTTGCTGACCATGTCCATCCCTTTATAACCACAGTGTACCCATCTTCTAATGGCTAATTAAAGCAGGATAAAATGCCATGTCATAAAGCGTGAATCATCTCAGACTGGTTTCTTGAACATGACAATGAGTTCACTATACTCAAATGGCCTCCACAGTCACCATATCTCAATCCAATAGAGCACCTTTGGGATGTGGTGGAACAGGAGATTCACATCATGGGTGTGCAGCCAACAAATCTGCTGCAACTGCACGATGCTATCATGTCAATATGAACCAAAATCTTTAAGGAATATTTCCAGTGCCTTGTTGAATCTATGCCACAAAGGATTAAAGCAGTTCTCAAGACAAAAGGTCT
The DNA here is from genome assembly GCA_903798205.1 of Danio tinwini. Lineage (NCBI taxonomy): Eukaryota > Metazoa > Chordata > Actinopteri > Cypriniformes > Danionidae > Danio > Danio tinwini. The sequence continues at coordinate 3,795,715 of CAIGQZ010034910.1, forward strand.
ACTGGTACTAGTAAGGTGTACCTAATAAAGTGGCCGGTGAATGTATAGCTTCAGTTTAAATATATTTAATCAGAGTGAAAGAGAATGGAGTATACAGTAAGTATAAAGTACGAGCATGTACAGCAGACTAATAAAAGCTCTTTATCATGTTTGGACTGGTTTTAAGAACAGCACTATATGCATTATATCAAATAGATCAACCAAGTATTTATTTACAATAAACAACGCTGAGGTATCAAGGAGAAAGCCAAACTCATAATTATTCAGAATTTCACATTGGTTGCATTTGACTGTGTTTCAGGTTTCCAGTTTATTATGAGCTAAAAATGGCTTTCGTCTTTTGGCTGTTGTCTCCCTACACCAGAGGAGCCAGTGTCATCTACAGGAAGTTCCTACACCCTATGCTGGCATCCAAAGAGAGGGTAATGACCTATACACATCATCGGGTTCCTTGGGAATAGGCGTTCACTGATAGTAAACTCGTCGCTTTACTCAAACCTGTCATGGATTGAGGAGGATTACATAATCAGGGATTAGATACAGTTGAAGTCACAATTATTAGCCCTCCAGTGATTTCTTTTTTTTTTCTTTTTTTCCCAAACGATTAGGAGAGCAAGGAATTTTTCACAGTAATATTTTTTTATTATAAGAAAGTCTTATTTGTTTTATTTCGACTAGAATAAAATTTTAATTCTATATTATTCTTTCATTCATTTTCTTGTCAGCTTAGTCCCTTTATTAATCCGGGGTCGCCACAGCGGAATGAACCGCCAACTTATCCAGCCCGATTTTACGCAGCGGATGCCCTTTCAGCCGCAACCCATCTCTGGGAAACATCCACACACTCATTCACACACATACACTACGGACAATTTAGCTAACCCAATTTACCTGTACCGCATGTCTTTGGGGGAAACCGAAGCACCCGGAGGAAACCCACGCAAACGCAGAGAGAACATGCAAACTCCACACAGAAACGCCAACTGACCCAGCCCAGTCGAGGTTCGAACCTGCGACCCAGCGATGTTCTTGCTGTGAGGCGACAGCACTACCTACTGTGCCACTGCGTCACCCTTATTCTATATTAACTAATTAATATTTTATTTAATTAAGGTCAATAAGCCTCCTTAAGCAATACTTTTATTCGATTGTCTACAGAACAAACCATCATTATACACTAACTTGCCTAATTACCCTAACTTGTCTAATTAAGCTAGTTAAGCCTATAAATTACACTTTAAGCTGAATACTAGTATCTTAAAAATATCTAGTAAAATATTAAGTACTGTCATCATGGCAAAGATAAAAGAAATCAGTTATTAAAACTATTCTGTTTAGAAATGTGTTGAACAAAATCTTTTCCGTTAAACAGAAATCAGGGAAAAAATATACAGGGGGCTAATAATTCAGGAGGTCAAATAATTCTGACTTCAACTGTATATGAGAAAGACAGATGGATTGGTTTAGTTGGGTATTTTGATTACAGTACTTGATCTTTATCAACTCCAACAGTAAACATGGTTTGTTTAACTGTGCCTGCATATCTTGTTTCTGGCCATCTATAATAGTTTTTTTGTCAAAGTGGTAGTTGTAAAGTATAATTATAAATGCTTGATGTAAAAGTTCACATTATAAAACGCAAATTTTCACATAATTTACATCACCTTCTGTCTTACAGCGTTTGAAATTATTCACTTGAAGATCATTTCTGAGAGCATATTTTGCTCTGATTGGTCAGAATGTCCAATCTGTTGTGATTGATTCAATGTTTACAGCAACAGGTTGGAAACCAATCTTTTTAATACCTCATTAAAAAGATTTAAGATTATTTGGCAGATCCTGGAACTTTCATGACAACTGATTTCTGGCTAATTCAGTTCTTCAAACAAGTTTGCGAATCAGATTAAAATATGTAGATGAATTAATCTGAGATTATTATGTGTGCTTGTGTTTGTTCTGAGATCTATTAATTCTCTAAATCATAAATGCAGTTGGCTGACAGAACAACAACGTAATAACGTCATTTGATTTTTCAGCCTTAGGAGCAAAATGTCCTTTGTAGTAAATAAAACATTATGTTAAATGATATGCAATAACTTTCCCCAGTCTGGGCTATTTGTACAATTTGTATCATTTCTGTCAAGCGTATTGTATTTAGTTTTTAATTTAGTTTTTGCTTTTATTTAGTTTAGTACATTTTGATTTTATGGGTAATAGAATTCAAGTTTCTTAATCCTGTAGCGTAAGGCATAACTGTCTATTTAAAACATTTTGTATCAAAAAAGCATGGTCTTCTGCATCTCCTCCTTCAGCATTCTGTTTCCGGTTTATAAATCCGGTTTATATGAAATAAACCTGCTCCCAAACAGGTTTAAGCTTGCAGACCTGTTGCTATCATAACATACCATGGATGAATTTGAAAAAATAAAACTATCTTGGATTGTGGTGTTAAATTGTCAACATTCAAATCCAGCTAACTGAGTAATGCAGACTAGGCATGGCCGGTATAAGATTCTGACGGTATGATAACCTTGGATAAAAATATCACGGTATCACGGTATTGTGAGTACTGCTCTAAAATATGATATTTTTAAATGTCTGGTTAAAAAATAAAAGTTTTTTCCCCTTTGAACACAATATATATTTTATTTTGAGAAACATTTATAATATTTTGGAGCAGTAAACATGCCAGGCCAAATAATGAAAATAAAATCATTGACGTCTGCTGTCTTCATTAGTTTCAAAAACACTGATTTATTTACAATTTAAAATGGCATCTTTGGATATCTTTTTTGCTGGCGATGCTGTTGTTAAAAAAATGTAAATAAAAAAAATCTTACACATACCTTAGGAACGGTATTAGAGAAAATTTTGGCTGTATGAAAACCTTGATTTTCCAAACTGCGGTATACCTTGAAAACGGTTATCATCCCATGCCTAATACAGACCACTGCATTTCAGCTCCAGAAGAAGAGAAAGAGAAAATATTCATTGATATTTATATACAGGTGTGGACAAAATTGTTGATATCCTTCTATTGAAGAAAGAAAAAAGTCACAGTGTCACTGAAATAAGTCATGATTTATCAAACATTACTGAAAATAAACTAATGAAAATCAGATATTTTGAAAATTAAAGGGTACCAGCAATTGTGTCTACATCTGTATATGTAGCTTATATCCATTTGGGTTGCTTATAGAAATTTAATAATACAATTATGTATAGAAATATAGAAATGTGGAATACAAATAACATACATTTCAACATTTGTAAATATTAGATTGTAAATCCATAAAAAACTGCATCTATATATTCATAAAGAAATACTGAAATCACTAATGACCCATTTTGGGAGATAATATCTCATGCACTTTGATCTTCCTTTTGCAGATCTTTTACATTCACAAACAGCTATATTACATAGGATATAAATTCAATAACCAGAAAAAAAGCACAATATGTGTACTTTTAGTGTAAACTTATTGACTGTTTACCATTGTGTTTTTCAGGAGATTGATGAATATATCGTCCAGGCCAGAGAGAGGAGCTATGAGACCATGGTGAATTTTGGGCGTCAGGGTCTCACGATTGCGGCTGCTGCTGCTGTCACTGCTGCTGTGAAGGTAAAATACAGACTCACTTTATACTGGCCATTTGAACTCAACTAACTCAATAACTAAGCTGATTTGCTCAGTGAACATCTTTGATTCTGTGTAAACAGAGGAATTGTTTTGCATTGACACATCACTTCACCTTGAAACTATAGGTTTTGACATTTGTTTTTATTTACTTACGTGTGTATTCTTGCTCCGTAACAACTTATTTATGTGTATACAAAGTACAAAAGTATACAATTTGAGAATTTATTTAGAAAACTTGATTTATATTATATTTTCTTTTCATATTTAATGCAAAAACTTCTCAAAACACTCAGAATCCAGACAAAACCTTTCAATTGCAAACTGGTGATTATTTTAACAGTCATTTCTGCTATGCTGTTTTGAGCTCTGTAACTTTTGAAAATTAGTTTCTATGAAAGGTTATACCCGACTTTTCAAATAATAAGCAACTTAATTTTTTATACCTCTATACATTTACAGTTCAATTTTTTTATTGTTGATAAACAGAAGCTTTGGTAAATAGAAACAAAAACATTATTTTTTATAAAAAAATCTTTGTAACATTAGAAAAGCCTTTACAGTATCCAGTTTGACTTTCAGATTTTTAGATATGCTTCACTGTTAAAGAAATGTACTGCATAACAGAAGTGACCCAGTAAAATAAATGGTGCTCTTCACGGTGGCCTCTCCTGTTCTCTTAGCTTTTTTTCAAATCAAATTTGCTGTCTGGCCATGTCTGGTGCCCAAAAAAAAAAGATCTGCAACACTAGTACTCTTCTGTTCCTGGTTGTTTTCAGAAGTGTTTTTTCTAAGGTCAAGAATATCAAAGTGAAATAAGGGTGGGCTCATGCAGCCAGTAAGCAACTACTCTAGCATCCGCAAAGTGACACTTACTGTAAAATCACTTATGCATTGCTAATGGTACTCTGAGCACTTTCTTCTGAAAATGTAAAAATCTAGCTGTCTCTCTCTTTCTCTTTCTTCATGCTAAACTAATCTCCAGCAGTAGCTGTTGAACCTCTCTCAGGTAACTTGCTTTTCGATTTCCATCTGCTCTAACCTGTTTGCATTATTAACTATCAGATGCCTTTGTGGGAGTTAAATAAAAAATGTATTTGATTGTTTATTATAAAGGTAGTCACAATTAGGGCTTTTTTTGGCAATTGCATATACAGTTGAAGTCAGAATTATTAGCCCTATTAATCCCCCAGTATATTTTCCCCCAATTTCTGTTTAATGGACAGAAGATTTAACACATTTCTAAACATAATAGTTTTAATAATCCATTTCTAATAACTGATTTCTTTTATCTTTGCTATAATGACAGTACAAAATATTTTACTAGATATTTTTCAAGATATTAGTATTCAGTTTAAAGTGCAATTTAAAGGCTTAACTAGGTTCATTAGGTTAACTAGGCAAGTTAGGTTAAGGGAGCAAATAATATTAACCTTAAAATTGCTTTTATTCTAGTTGAAACAAAAGAAATAAGACTTTCTTCAGAAGAAAAAATATTATAGGAAATACTGTGAAAAATTGCTTGCTCTGGTAAACATAATTTGATAAATAATTGAAAATAAAAAAAAAGGAAGGCTAATAAATTTGACTTCCACTGTACATTCAATATACAGAGTAAACTGCCCATGAGGCACAGCTGATCACATGACTTTGCTCACAGGGACAGGGGGCCATCAGTGAACGTCTGAGGAGTTTCAGTATTCCAGACCTGACGCAGGTTTCCTCTGAGCAATCAGCCATCTTCAACTCCAGCCGACGGGCCCTGCCCCCTGCTAATTCTGGTGATTATAGAATGATAAATGATTGATTAAATAATTCTGAAAAATTACCACATACCCATTTAGCTAAGGAAACAAATGAACTGTAAGAGCCCAAATTAGCATTTTAAGACCTCAAGAGCAGATGTGCATATTGTGTGTCATCAATAAATCGTTATTATGTCTCCCTCTAGTGGTAGGATAAGGATTGAAAATTATCATTTGGTTGGTCAATGAGTTGATGCATTTAAAGTGACAGTTCTGCCAGAAATGAAAAATAAGTCATTGTTTACTTTTTTCATCCAAACCAGTGTGGACTGAGCTGAGCTGCAAAGAATCTTATTTATAGTTAGGTTCTGGAAGTTCAAAACTCCTTATTTTTCTATATTAGGAAACTTGATTAATTAATGATATCCCTTATAGAGAGAGCTACAAGGTTGACAGAGCAAACTGATGATCTGTAATTTAGTTGAAGCCATCAGATCATCTCATTTCAGCATATTTATATAAGACGTTTAGCTTCTAATTCAACCGGAAAAAAACTAATTGCTGTACATAAGATGCCATAGATTAGTCATTTATTAATTTTCCATCTGTTTAATGCCTTATTTATCAGGGGTTTCCACAGCAGAATGAACCGCCAATTATTCCAGCATATGTTCGACACAGCGCATGCTCTTTTAGCAGCAACCCAGTACTGGTAAAACACCCATACACACTCACATTCACACACACTATGGCCAATTTAGTTCACCCAATTCACTTATACTGCATGTCTTTGGACTGTGGGGGAAACCGGAGCACCCGGGGGAAACTTGCAAACTTCATGCCAACTGCCCTAGCCGGGACATGAACCAGCAACCTTCTTACTGTGAGGTGACAGTACTAACCACTGAGCCACCGTGCTGCCAATAATTAGAGTCAGAGCAAGTGAATCACACCAAAAAATGGCCATTTTTTTAAAGCTTAGCAAAATACTTCACCAAATACCTAGTTGAATATACTACCATCTAATTTTGCAATACGAAAGAATTGCAGTGCGTTCTGGGATTGTAGTTCTTTCCATCACTACAGCTGTTAAGTCACAAATGTACCTTAATTTAAGTTTAAAGCTTTATTAATCTTCTTGGGGCAATTCACTCTGACATGGTACGATGCTTCACATATAACAAAAATAACACACACAATAAACACCAACACTTAACATCAATTTCACAAACAAAAACAAGATAATAAATAATAATAGTAAAATAATAGGTGACAAGTGACAGTTGTTAGCAATGTCGCCTCACAGCAAGAAGGTTGCTGGTTCGAGCCCCGGCTGAATCAGTTGGCATTTCTGTGTGGAGTTTACATGTTCTCCCTGTGTTCGCGTGGGTTTCCTCCGGGTGCTCCGGTTTCCCCCACAGTCCAAACACATGCACTAGGTGAATTGAATAAATTAAATTGGCCATAGTGTATGTGTGTGATTGAGGGTGTATGGATGTTTCCCAGTACTGGGTTGCAGCTGGCAGGGCATCCTCTGTGTAAAACATATGCTGGATAAGATGGCGGTTCATTCCGCTGTGGCAACCCCTGATGAATAAAGGGACCAAGCTAAAAGAAAATGAATGAATAAAATAATAATAAAGCATCAATCAGCTACATTTATGACATAACCGAATTGCCTTTTGTTAGATTTTTAAATACTTTGTTTAAATACTTTGTTTGCTTGTTAGTCATGTGATTCACTTCATGAATTACATGGTTTGGTTAATGGATTAAAACATTTAAATGAAGACTTTTAAAAAAAATCCATACATAATAAATGAATGGAAAAAGTCATTCTAGAACGAATACTGCTGAAGAAGTAGGTGGACACTAATGCTCAACACAAGTGGTCCATACAGTTTTTTTTAAACTGTAGTTATCAACCAACATAGGCTCATTCTGAAAACATAGCTCTACTTTTCAAATTATGTAGCCAGAAGTACGTATGGCTGCATTTCAGTTTCAAAAACGATCGCTACGGGGCGGTATGATGTCGTTCCTTTTCGCACTTACCAGCTGACCACTTGCCTCCATATGGATGGCTTTTCTGATGTTGTCCAGTTAGCTCGCCATGTACATCGACAGACTTGAGAGGCAGAAAGGAGTTGACCATGATGATGGGGTTAGCGTCTGGGAAAGAACAGTTCCAGAAAACGGGCAGGACAAAAACAGAAATTAAGAAGTAAATAACAGGGTGAGAATGTGGTAAAATCTGAAAACGTGGTAAAAAAAATCAAACAAGGGCTTTTCTTTTTCTGGATTGCTTTTGAAAAACATCAGTTGGGTTTATGGCAGTGAATGGGTGGGTCAATCAGTGCTTTTGAAAACACTGTCGGTTGGGTTTAGGGAATTGGATGAGCGGGTCAATCGGTACTTTTGAAAACACTGTCGGTTGGGTTTAGGGAAGTGGATGGGCGGGTCAATCGGTGCTTTTGAAAACACT
>CAIGQZ010034910.1:3835667-3852693 GCA_903798205.1 Danio tinwini
ATATGTATATATACACACACACACACACACACACACACACACACACACACACACACACACACACACACACACACACACACACACACAATTTAATATTACAGCATTCTGACAGAATTATTAGCCCCTCTGTTTATTTTTACCCCAATTTCTGTTTAATGGAGAGATTTTTTTCAACACATTTCTAAACATAATAGTTTTAATAACTCATTTCTAATAACTGATTTATTTTATCTTTGCTATCATGACAGTAAACAATATTTACTGAATATTTTTCAAGACACTTCTATACAGCTTAAAGTGACATTAAAATTATATAATGATGGTTTGTTCTGTAGACTACCGAAAAAATATCGCTGAAAGATGCTAATAATTTTGACCTTAAAATGGTTATTAAAAAATGTAAAACTGCTTTTATTCTAGGCGAAATAATACAAATAATACTTTCTCCAGAAGAAAAAATATTATCAGACATACTGTGAAAATTTCCTTTCTCTGTTAAACATTATTTGGGAAAAATTTTAAAAAGAAAAAAAAAACAAAATGGTTAATAATTCTGATTTAAGCTGTATATATAACAGAAGCCATACAAAGATACTTTACCAATAAAACAGACTTTAATATGAATTTCAGCAAATAAACATTCTTTATGTGTTTATGCCTTTATTATTATTTTTATTATAATTTTAATTTTAATTTTTACTGACAAATAAGGCCATTTTACACCAAATGTGAAATGAGAATTGAATACCCTTCTGGCTGAAGGAAATGTAAATTCATGTCTGTATACAGTTGACAGCGCAGCTCAAACAAACCTATCTGGACTGCATAAAGAATAGGAAATAGAGAATAGGAGAAATATGAACGAATAGGAAAACACTCTTCAATGAATATTCAATGAATGTTAAAAGAGTTTGCTTTTAACAGTTTGTATTGATTTTTTTTCTGGTTCACATTGTTTTTTATTTATTTTTGTTTAATATTTGTAACAAGTGGTAAGAGCCAGCCGTGGTATATTTCAAAAGTTTACACTTAGCTGATGACTGATTATAAAGCATGTTTGGCATGCTGTCCCAGGAGAGAGCACTGAGCTCATAAGATCCTCAAGCTCAGGGCTCCCTCCCGTTGCAGGGCGAGAGGGGAGTTTGAGCTCAGGTATATCTCGAGAACTCCCCTGCTGTAGTAGCTAAAGAACAGATAGGGATTGCTCTTAAGACATAACTGCTGATTTGGATTAGTCAATTGACTTAAGTTATGTGTTTTTGGACGGTGGGAGGAAACCAGGGGGCCCGAGGGAAACCCACATGAGCACCGGGAGGACATGTAAACTCCACACAGAAACATCGTTTGGCTTGGTAAAGACTAGAACCAATGACTTTCTTGCTATAAAGGCAACAGTGCTAGCCACTGGGCCACCGTGCCACCCCTATAAGGAGGAGGAGTAGGGGTGAAAGGGGGGATTCTTCAAAATGAAGATGACTGTGATATGGAACTTAGGGTATTTATAGTGACAAAGGAATTGTCTGATTGGTTTATTATGAATTGGCTAATGCATGACCAGCTGTGTTCAATCATAAGCATGTGATCCTCTCGAAATTAGTTTCTAAATAAACCCCACATATTTTTTTTTTCATTTCTTTAACAAGAAGGTATTTTGACAGATATTTCTCTCTGGCGCCCAAGGTTCATTTAAAACGAATTATTATTTTGTATTGTTTCTTTTTTGGAAAGATACACTTTCCAACACCACTATTACAAATGTTTGTATGTGAGATGAGATAACCTCAGCATGATTGCATTTAAGCTAAAAGATGGCCGTGATTTCGACGGTAAAAAACTGTAAAAATGCTACAGTAAAAATCTGTAACCTTAACAGTATGTTTCCTTAATATACACGGCGAATAACCGTAAATTGGCTTTCCCAGAATTCCCTGCATGGCACATCACTTTTTTATGTTTTTTGTTGACATTACTATATATCTTTTTAGTTTTTTTCCCCATCAGTAATGCACATTAGAGATTTATGTTACATCTAAAGTTGATAAACAATGTTTATTTCATTACTTACATTTCATGCGTGTTACCATACTGGTGTTTAGTAGCTGTGTGAATGTCACTGAGCACCTTCTATACACTGATAGACTTTTCTGCTTGTGAGAAAAGTTGTTTGTGATAAGCATTGTTTCGTTATGTATGAACTTTCTCATCACCACCTGCATATGGCTGTGTTAATGTGTCTATCTGTGTAACAAAAGATGTGTAGATGTTGGCAATTTAAATTACAGATATATTACATCTATAAATTTATGAAATATGGTAATTTACTGTAAAAATGAGAAATTACTTTTTACGGTTTGTACCGTATTTTTAACGGAGAAATACTGGCAACCACAGCTGCAGTTTTTTTACCGTAAATTTTAGGATTTATTTTTTACAGTGTAGAAGTACACAGCAAGCATCATGTTAACATATCGTACATAAAACGTGGACACTTTACTCCCAATTTTTCTCAACATGAGGCAAGACGGCTGTCAGTCAATACATGGAAAAATAAAGTAACTGGCACTACATTTTTAGAAAAAGTAACTCGGATATTAAATGAAAAAATTATGTGGTACTTTAGTTACTTGAAAAATGTAATCTGTAATTCACATTACATGTGATTTGTTACACCAACAATGTTTGCAAGGTTGTGAAAAATACAAAACATAGACTTAGACTTAACTTTAAATCAGAAAATTTGTTTATTCTGAACATGTTGTAGCTAAAATACAGTATAACAATATGTATATAATTTTTACCATTTTTTTATCAAAATAGTTTCTCATTGTCAGATGTGTCGATAAGTAGTGCCATAAGAAAGACTAATGTTCATTCAGAAAATGTGAAATACTTGATTTGTTTTGACCTCAATCTCGAAGAGGCGAGTTATAATAAAGTTGACCCTGCCCTTGTTTTCTATTGTCCTCTAGCGGGTCAGTGGGCCACATAATCTCTGGCTTTGATTTAGGCTTTGAGCTCAACATAGCAGGACCAGTCTGAAGTTTAGCGGCTGGAGACCTGCTTGCTCTCTCTCTCTGCTATTGTGCAGACTTAAGCCCATAGGACGAAGCAGGTGTAATCCTGTGTTCTTAAGAGCAGCACACGGCCGTTCTCCTAATGAGACTGACCGAACACTCACCCTAAGCAGAAAAACACACTGAGATCAAGCATTCACAGGCCAGACCTGGGGAACCTGCTTTTAACATTCCGTCTGGTGACTATAGAGTTTTTGTATGCTTTTTCTGCTCATGATGGGTTTTTTTTATGACCATTGCTTTAGAAGCAATGCTTGGGTTTTTAAACATTTGAATCTCAATGAACCTCTTCATCCAGCTAAAATGTCAGCAGTATGCCATTTAATCCTAATTTCTTTGCTGTTTAATTTAATAAAATTAGTTGGGTCAAACACAACAACTTTACTTCTGCAAAAAGCATTATTTTAGATTTGTTTCTACTCCATTTAGAATTTACATTTTAAAACTCCTGTTAATTTTCTATTGTTGAAAGAAGCTGAAATTTTGTGACTTTTACAAAAATATATATTTATATCAAGCCAAACTTTTAATGATGCTTTGACAATGTCAAGTTTAAAGTCATAAACATAACATGACATTAATCTAACTAAATAAACTAGCATACATATTTTCTCCTTGTTGGTTTATAAAATAAAAGTCAGATGGGGTTTACTGTTACTTTTATTATATGGTCTAAAACAGCTGAAACTATTTTATTTATTTTATTTCGAACATAAAGTCGTATTTTAAACCTTTGAGAAAGAATTTTTTCATTCAAATTCAGTGTCTGTGATTTAAGTGTTTAAGTTCCCAGTTCCTGTAATTTGAGGGATTTAATAAACTGAATTAACTTTTGAATTTGTATTTTAAAAGGGGGAAGTTCAAAGAGATTATTTAACTAAAGTTTCATCAAGGCAAGCTTTATATGATGCAGTGATAATATATATATTAATGTATTAAACCTGTTGGGGAAAATTACTTTTGAAATTAATGCATTACAATATTGAATTACTCCCCCAAAAAGTAACTAGTTGTGTAACTTAGTTACTTTTTATGGTAAGTAATGCATTACGTTACTTTTGTGTTACTTTTGATTATCTGCCTCAGGCTTGATCTCTTTCAGAACTAGTTTTTTTTTTTCTTTTTTTTTAAAGAGGAGCTCTGCAATTAACAAAGCACTGTATAACCTACACCTTCATTTACCTTTAAATACACATCAAAAAATTACATTTTAGAATAATGTTATCGAAGAACCCCAGAGCTACACATTCCATATATACACATTATTGAAAATTTAAAGCAATACATTTGCTACTTTTGAACTATTTGTCTTAAGTAAAATCACTGTCTATTGGAACTACAATCCCCTTTTACTTTTCTTCAATGTGTTTAAAGTAATGAGCACATTCTCTTATTGACTGCGGGATTCGTTGTGACTCATTTTAATTCAGCTATTAATTTTTATTTTTATATTTTTATTAATTATTTTTAAGTTGATTAATTAAACTAAAAATTAACTTTCTTTACATTTTCAAGAAAGTAACTCAAATATTATCACTTATTTTTTCAAATTAATGTGTTAATTTACTCGTTACTTAGAAAAGTAATATTATTACGTAATTCACGTTACTTGTAATGTGTTACCCCCAACACTGGAATTAAAGATTTAAAGAAAGTTTGTTCATACAATATAAAAGTTAGAGAAATGTCCATTGTTGTTTATGGACTAAAATAGTTTAAACAAAACATAAACAAAAAGTCTTATTTTAGACCTTTAAAATTAAAATTCAGGTCCTCAATTTAAATTCTTTTAGTAAATAAAATTTAAATGTGAACACATGAAATTTAAAATAACTGACGTTTAAAGAAATTAACCTAGAAGAGTCATTTTTTTACATAGAAAGCTAAGATTATTCATAATATAATTTAAAGCAATAGTTCACCCCAAAAATGAAAATTCTGTCATCATTTACCCCACCTCCACTTGTTCCAAACCAGTTTGAGTTTCTCTTTTGAAAATGTATGTGTTTGGGTGAACAATCCATCAATAATAAAGATGTTTTGTTTGTATCAAATTTAACAAATTAAATATTGTATGCAAAATAAGGTCACACTTTATTTTGATGGTCTGTTTGTTGAATTTAAGTTACATTGCAACTACATGCCAACTACATTAGATTATATATAGACTGTTAGGTTGGGGTTAGGGTTAGTGTAAATTGACATGTACTTGCAAAGTTTCTTATAGTCAGTTAAATGTCTGTATCAACAGATAGTAAGCAGACAGTCTACTAATACTCAAATGGACCATCAAAATAAAGTGTTACTGAACATAATCCTTACATCACTGTTTGTTGGCTTTTGGCTTTAATGATTTGGATAACATAAAAAATCTCCTAATTAAGAAGTAAATTGAGGTGGAGTGAATTTGTTTCATATGATTTGATAGGATAAAACAACTAATATTTAGGGATATATAATAAAAAGACAAACTGATAATCCAAAGAAAGTGCAAGTTATTTTTTTACCTAGAAAGATAAACTGTGAATGAAGCCTTGACAATGTAAAGCTTATAGTTAAGTTTTAAAAAAGGTAATGTCGTTCTTCACTTTTTATAGTTGCTGATATTCCTAGATCATAAACCAGTGGGGTCTAACTATTGTGTAAGTAAAAAGTCTCTCTTTTTTTTTCTCATTAGCATGTGGAGATGAACTGAGAATGTGTTTTAAATTATATTTCAGTTCCTTATATTTTCAATTCTGAAATGTAAACGTGAGAAAGTAGAGGATGTTATTAAGTTTCAGCTGTTTTGAAAACTATTCTGGCTTTCACTTTATGGACCAAAACATTCTTCAAAAAGTCTGTTCCAAGGTAAAAAAAAAAAAGAAAGAAAAAAAGAAAAAAGAAAGCCATATAGATTTGGACTAACACAAGGAAGAGTAAATGACATCACAATGTTCATTTTTGGGTGAACTGTCCCTTTAAACAATCTCAAGAGAGTCAACTGTAATCTTTCCGCATCTCTTTCTCATTCCATTTTGAGAACTGGATAAACCTCAAATGTGTTTTAATTAGACCTGCAGATGGAGAGACTGAAAGACAGACAAACAGAGACAGAGACTGCAAGACGGCTTTAATCAACAGGCCTTCAGGCAGTGCGTGTCTGTTTCACCCAAGTGGAGAAAAAAATCCCCTCTGATCTCACTCCCATCATTCCCTTGTTCTCTCTCAGCACCTCGTTTCGTCTCTCTCCCCGTCACTCTTTCCTTCATCACCAGGCTGCGAATCGCTTACAATGTGACACAACATTTTACTGAATGAATGTGTATCAGTCTTAAAGACAGCACGCAGTGGTCAGTGTCATGCAGATTTATATATAGTGCACGTGGCCTATCACGTTTCATAAATACACTATTGCTTTTTATATTACATTTCTGTTAAAGAGACAGTTCATCCCAAAATAAAAATATAAGACATAAGATGACCATTTAAAGATGACTTTTTGCTGAAACTTGACATTCATAAAATGTATAATAAATAATTAATAATAAATATTACTTTTATGAGCAAATAAATGTGCTGTATGAATTTTTAAACACATGACCATAAGCAACATGTTTAATATTACACAAAGGCTGATTATGTCACAAATGAGTGTAAATGTAAAGTTGATTGACAAGTTTAATAAATGAGAAGTTCATTCATTCATTCATTGATCAAAATCTTCTTTTAGTTCCTCTGTCCAGACTGAAACGTAGAGGAGACAGAGCTTTCTCTGTGGCGGGTCCTCGGTTATGGAACAATTTGCCCCCTGCGATTAGAATGGCTCCATGACTATCTATTTTTAAATTACTCCTAAAAACGTACATATTTAGCTTGGCTTTTTAATATTATTTTAATAGTCCTTTCTACTGCTTCAATTTTAAATGTATTCAGTCATTTCTCTTGGCTTATTTTTATGTTTATATTCTGTCTTTTACTTTGTCTTATGTACAGTCTTGTTTTTAAATGTGCTTTATAAATAAATGAACTTGAACTTGAATTCATTCATTTTCCTTTGCATTAGTCCCTTATTTATCAGGGGTCGCCACAGCATAATGAACCGTCAACTATTCCGGCATCTGTTTTACGCAGCGGATGACCTTCCAGCCGCAACCCAGTACTAGGAAAATGAAAAGCTAGTATTCTGTTATATTTTAGACACAATATTTACTTTTTTGCCAACTAATTTTGTGTCCAATCAACAGCTGTGTTTAATCTTTAACAGAATCTGTGTTTGAATGGGTTGATTGAATAAATAACTCAATGACTTTTTTTGCAAATTGATGCAAATTTTTGCCATCATTTAGTCACTTTTGTGTTGTGTCAAACCTGTATGAATTTCTTTGTTTTGCATAAATAATTCTGAATGATGTTGGTAACCAAGCTGTTTTGGAACTGCAATAACTGGCATGTAAAAGTATAAATTTAGATGCAACGTCTGGAGATAAAAAAGAAGCATGGTACATTGTACAGTTGCAATCTGAATTATTGAACCCCCTTTGAATTTTTTTTCATTTTTAAATATTTCCCAAATGATGTTTAACAGAACAAGGAAATTTTCACAGTATATCTGATAATATTTTTTTATTCTGGAGAAAGTCTTATTTGTTTTATTTTGGCTATAATAAAATCAGTTTTTAATTTTTAAAAGCCATTTTAAGGTCAAAATTATTAACCCCTTTAAGCTATTTATTTTTTCCATTGTCTACAGAACAAACCATCATTATACAACAACTTGCCTAATTATCCTAACCTGCCTAGTTAGCCTAATTAACCTAGTTAACCCTTTAAATGTCACTTTAAGCTGTATAGAAGTGTCTTAAAAAATATCTAGTCAAATATTATTTGCTGTCATCATGTCAAAGATAAAATAAATCAGTTATTAGAGATGAGTTATTAAAACTATTATGTTTAGAAACGTGTTGAAAAAATCTTCTCTCCGTTAAACAGAAATTGGGGGAAAAAATAAACAGGGGGGCTAATAAATCGGGGGGTTGAATAATTCTGATTGCAACTGTACATTGTAAAAAAAAATCTTTAAATTGACAGTTTTCTGTATTTTTTAATTCATTTTTTTCCATCTATTTAGGATTTTGATTTACATTAGGAGACTTTGATCTTTCTTCCAGCAACTTTTAACATTGAAAAGTTAAAAAAAGTGACTTTTATTAACATTTTAAATAGTTTGAAATGATATATTGTCAGGTTTGGTGTTTTGTATCATGCTGCAAAAACCTGGTAATATTTTGACATACAAAAACGAAGTCAAATTAAGTTGATATTTGGTTAATTTTAGGTTGGACATTGTACATTGACGTCAACCTGATGTTGGGTTCTGCTATCAACCAGATTTTCATTTCCAAACAAAATTCAACATTCCTATGATGTTGGGATACGTTGGGGTACAACATCAATAAGACGTCATGTTAACTTCTTGTGCCTGCAGGGTATTATTTCTTAAACAATAACTTGTCTCAAACTACTAAATCTCAATGTCACTTGTTAAACTGTAGAGTTTTCAACATCAAAAATCGACAGAGCAGAGATCAACATCTCATAATGCAATTCACAACTGTAAATAAACAGAAAACACAAAATAAGGAAACTGTTACAGATAATTGTTTACAGTGTAGCTTATTATTTTCATCTTTATCTAAATCTAAATATTTCTTTCTAATTTCTTTCTTCTTTTTGTAAATGTTTACTTGATTTCTTTTACATTTAGAAATGATTTGATTTCACAGTCAAATGTATTTTGTGATTAAGTTGCAATTTAATTAATTAATTGATCACTACATCATGTAATTCATTCATTCATTTTCTTTTCAGCTTAAGCTTAGTTTATACTTCTGCGTCAAGTGATTGGCTTGACCCACGGCGCAAGCCTTGCGCATAACCTTGCATTTATACTTCTGTGCGCTCTTTCTGTTTTTCTGCTATAACACTTCTGAAACGCTAGCTGGCAGTAAGTGTTTATGTTCCTCTGTGCCGAGTTTCTTCGCTGGTGTTTTGTTTTGTGGCTTTAAATTTGCTCATTTTGAGGCGGGAACCGGCGGACGTGCAACAACTTTAATCATGAGGCAAACACAAAACAACAGTCTCCATCTGAAGCTCCTTCACGGGACTCCACACTTGTAAAGACTCGCTGCATCACGCTCCCACGGCTCTCACCTCCGCCCACACTCGTCAGCGCTACCAAGCCGACCAATCACAGAGCTTGCGCTACGCATACTCATTACATTTTTTGAGAGGTGCGCGTCAACGTCGCCGATGGCCATGGCGAGGGCTATGCATCCACGCGTAGGCTGCGCCGTAGCATACGCATGCACTTGACGCTGAAGTATAAATCAGCCTTTAGTCCCTTTAAGAATCAGGGGTCGCCACAGCAGAATATACCGCCAACTTATCCAGCATATGTTTTACGCAGCGCATACACTTTCAGCTGCAACCCATCATTGGGAAACACCCATACACTCTCATTCACACACATACACTATGGACAATTTAGCTCACCCAATTCACCTATAGCGCATGTCTTTGGACTGTGGGGGAAATCGGAGCAACCAGAGGAATCCCACACAAACACGGGAAGAACATGCAAACTCCACACAGTAATGCCAACTGACCCAGTTGATGCTCAAACCAGCGACCTTCTTGCTGTGAGGCGACAATGCTACCGTGCTGCCATAATGTAATTAATTAGACAAAAAAGCAATCAATTGACAGGACTAGTCAAACAAATTGTTGTTGTAAATATGCCTGACAAATGCATATATAAACTGTTGTTTCACTGAATGACACTATAGTGGATGTCTTTTCTAAATCACAGTAAAAATGCATTATAATGTATTAGTCATTGTTTGTTAATCAGAGAAACAAAAAATTTAATTACAAAATACACATGAGGAAAACTGAGACTAGGCGTGGGACGATAACCAATTTTTAGGTTTAAAGCGGTTTGGAAAGGTCAAGGTTTTAAAACCAGCAGAACTGGTGTACCCTTCTTACGGTATATGTACAGTTTTCTTTTACATGTTTTTTGCGATTATTTTATTACATATTGTGGTCAATGGAGGAAAAGTTTTTTTGTTTTTTTTACCCAGACATTTAATAAGGACATATTTTAGAGCAGCAATCACAATACTGTGTAACCGTGAAACCATGATATTTTTATCCAAGGTTATTATGATCACAATCTTTTACCGGTCCATGCCTAATTGAAAGCCAAATCACACTTTTATTGTACAGTATTGTTGCTTGAAAATTCTTTCGACGTTGACCCATATTTTTACACACCACTGAAGTCTTATATTACAGCCAAATTGTGACCCTCAGCTGGTCCCTCATCCAACTTTTCCGCTCTTTCCTTCCTTCTCTTTCTTTCTGTCATGCTATTCATCTCCTGTCTCCTTCCTTCTTCCCTTTTAGACTTCAGTTTCTAACACTCGTTCTCTCTTTCTCTCTCTCTCATGTGGGATTATTCCCAATGTAAATAACTCCTCAGAGTCTCTGCAGAGCTGACAGGTTGAGAGACATGGATGAGGTGATGAACTCTTGCTTAACGCTCAGCGAGTCTCATCCAACGGAGGTCAAAGGAGGCTCAGTGCAGATTCAATTTAGATTAGACCACAGGCTGCTATTGTTTTAACTTGAAACTGAATCTGAGACGTCTAACCGAGCAGGAGACAGAAGTTCAAGGCTATATATCTATTGTGACAGAAAGTAATTGGTGGTTTCACAAGTGTTTAATGTAAGCAGCACTGATAAGTGTATTTGGTTGCCAAGTATTTGGATATTACAGAGACTTTCTATTTTGCATTAAAGCCGAACACATAATTCATTGCAGAACTTGTAGGGTTCATAATTATTGTGCAATTCGGAAAAAACTCAGAACAATTTATCTCTATTCGTTTGAATTTGCTTAAGTGTTGAATGAATGAAAATGCAAGAATTGTGAATTTAATAATTATATATTTATATCACTTTTTATGTGCAAAATCAACCCAATGCAATACAAATTTCAAATTCTGTCCATTTTATGAGTCAGTTTAAACAATTAATGCTGATTTGATGCTCTGAGATGTGTGCAAGACAGATCACTGTAAAGACATCTGTTTAATCAGCAGCAGCATCATTCTTTCCTCTTTACAGTTATAGCACAAAACAGACTAAACATCTTGTCACTAAAATGTCAATATAACAGATTGTGAACAATACTACATAGCATTACATTGACCTCATGCAAAAGTCCAAGGCTTATTAGTAAAAGCAGTTTTATAATAAGATTAAAATAACTTATAACTTTATTCATAGTATACACATGCTAACATGATCGTTTGAGTATTTGTTTCAGTGTCTAAAAATTAACAGCAAATTCATTTGATAATTTTGGCTCTGTTATAAATTGTAACATTTAATATAGAGTGCCTACCTGGGCGTCAAAATGTTTTTGTTGTTGGTGGAGTTCTTTTTTTTTTATTGGATTTTTAAAAAATCAATTACATCCCATAAAGTTTTTTAGATGTTAGTATCGGTATTATTCATTTTTAAGATATCTATAAGCTAGTGTGCCCCAAAACAGTGACAAAATTTGCATTTAGAAGATATAAATCTGACTGTTTGTCACTTCCACCCCAAATGGATCAATGACTTTATTTACATCACCTCACACTACAGTTTCTCATCACATCATAACCAATCAAATGCTCTCTAGTGTCTGACATGCCCCGCCCCCTTTAAGAAGCTTCTTATTTGCTTTTCATTTGATGCGCTTGAGCTCAACCACTCTCACTGGCAGAGCTGTAATAAAACAAACCACTATTGGCTGTTTTTTTAAGGGGAGGAACTACTCCAATTCCCACCCTCTCCGTGTTTTGGTTGAGAATATGCCATACAAAAAATAAAAATGCACATTTCAAACCACTTCACATGACCTTTAAAGGTGCTGTATATAAGTTTTTGACTCTTCTAAAGCATAAAAATACTATAATATGTTTGCAGATATTTAAGAAACATGGCAATTAAACATGAAATGTGTTTTCCGTGCCGGAACAGCTGTCGTTGTTTAGGTAATTTTAACCTGCCCAATGCCAGTTTAGCCAATTATATTTCAGCACCTTGGATTGCCTTGGTGGAAAATCACGTATTTCATTCATTCATTCAGAAAGGCTCTGAAAGCATGCGTTCGTGACCGAAATGTAGCAAACTCCAAAATGAAACGCATTTTCAGTTCATGAGGTTATTAATTAGCAAATAACATAAATATTATGAACGTAAACATTAGATAAGCAGGTTACATTGTAACCCTGTGTCCTAACAGCACGCTTCGTGACAATTAAAATACGCAATGATGAGGAATTTGGCTGTTTGAACTAAACAAAACAGAACAGAAATTTAAATACAGCCATTCAGAAGCAAATAATACTGCACCAACTCAGGAAATTGTAAGGTTTAGAATCTATTTAATACATATTAAACCTTTTTAACATTATTAAATGTAGATGCTGAATCACTCATATGCGTTTAGTTCTAAAGTTCAATTTCAAACGGTTTATTTTATTTTCAAGATCCGAGGTAAACTATCTGCTGCTGCTTTTAGTATATGGCAATAAACATCATGTAAAATGGCATTCAAACTCACATTGTTAGCATTTAACACTAAATAAAGCACATAAGGGGTACCTGAGGTGATCATTGTCAGTGCTCTGTTGTTCACTTGTGAGAAATAGATGCCGTTTCTAATATATCAATTTGAGGTGCTGGTTAGGACAAAAACTCCTTTTAATATTGAAAGGTGCCGTTGCTTTTATATAGAACACAGTTTAAATCACTCGCTCCTGTCCTCAATCTGGCAACCTGCACTTGCGATTGTTTTTGATCCAGGAGTGCAATAAACCATTTAAAGGTCAATATTATTAGCCCTCTCAAGCAAAAATTATTTTAATTGGCTACAGAACAAACAGTTATACAATGACTTGCCTAATTACTTTAACTTGCCTAGTTAACCTAACTAACCTAGTTAAGCCTTTAAATTGCACTTTAACAAGTAAAGTGAAGTAAATCAGTTATTAGAAATTAGTTATTAAACTGTTATGTTTAAAAATGTGTTCTAGAAAAAAAATTCTCTCCATTAAAAACAGAAATTGGGGAAAAATACAAAAGAATTAAAATGTTAAAAGAGGGCTAATAATTCTGACTTTAACTGTATGTATAATATAATATATTATAGTAAGATTACAGTGCAAAAAGTATTCATAGCGATTCACTTTTTTCACATTTTTTTATGTTACAGCCGTACTCCAAAATAGATTAAATTCATCTTTTCCTCAAAATTCTACACACAATATCCTATAATGACAATGTGAATTTTTTTTTAATTGTTGCAAATTTATTAAAAATAAAAAACCTAAACAATCTAATGTACATAAGACACCTTGTGGACATGAAGTAGTGCAAAAGCAATTTGATGATTTGATGAATCTGATTCTGTGTATAGACCATTTCAATGTGGTAATGCCATTGGCCCATGTTTCATTACTGTAACAAGATGTAGTTCAATCATAACTTAACATTAATACAGCCGTCATAACATTATTGATCAATATGGGGGCCTTTTTAACATTTTTGCAAGCTATAAACATTTTAAATATAACACAAGAAATACAATAGGACCATTGTTATTGTTTACATCCCTCAAAAAGGTCTATACAATATATGTGCATACTGGAAATGAAATACAGAGTATACGGCATAAGCTGTGACATAATGAAATGAGTCCACAACTATATGCTGTTTAACCGCCTGCTATTTAAAAAAGACTCATTTAGAGACCACCTGCATAACCTGCGGTCACTACAGCTCTACAAGCTCCTCAACAGCTGGTACACAACATGAATGCAACCGTGCAGAACACAATGCATGACATTTGATTGGACATTTTTTTCCTCCTTTTCTTTCTTTATATATTTCTCTCCCCCACCTCTTTTTTTTCATTCTTTCATTCTCTCTATGGCACGTTTTCACTCTGTCTCTCAGTGTGGCATCTGACCTATAACACACATCAGTGGCCGATGCACAATGCAGGGCTCACATGCTATTCAATATGTTCACATTCTGAACATATTAATGCACACTCATGCACCGATGCTAACAAACCAGCGGACACATAATGACATGGGTGGCCTGCGGTATGTGTCTGTGTGTGGTGGTACTGGGACTAATTCATGTTTCAGGACACATCTTCCTACATTTGACCTGTACATGCTCTTCTAAAGCACCTTATTTAGTTAAATGCAAAAAATCTGCTTTGACTTTGAGTTGATGTATGTTGCATCCTGAGGCAATTTTGTATCTTTCAGCACCAGGTAATTACTCTGAACCAATGTGGTCCTCT
Organism: Danio tinwini; assembly: GCA_903798205.1. NCBI lineage: Eukaryota > Metazoa > Chordata > Actinopteri > Cypriniformes > Danionidae > Danio > Danio tinwini. Next base: position 3,850,155 of record CAIGQZ010034910.1, read on the forward strand.
GTTGTGTATAGCTAGAGAGAGAAGAGCAATGTGTGTTTGTTATGGATGATAATGAATGTTAAAATAAATAAAGGTTCAGTTTATTTGTCAAATAAATAAAAATACTGTAGTTTTTTTCAGTTACATTCAAATGTGTTGAAAATTTAGATTTAGAAATAATATATAATCTATATAAATGATAAACAATTTATATATGCATAGAAGTAAACTATAAAGAGTATAAGGCAATACAATGTCATAAAATATATGTAAAAAGCTAAGTAATAAACATAGAAATATTAGGTGCTTTAGAAATTATTAAGTGCAATATTAGGAAATTTCAGGTGCATTCATATTCAGAACTAAAAAATGAACCAAAAAAGGACACTTAAGTTCTTACACTTATTTTGAAGAAAAATAACTCAAAAATTGTCGCTAAATTTGACAAATTACAAAGAAAACTGAAACACAATGAAATAAACATGACCTTTTGAAGTGAAAAAACATGACATTTTTATCATTTTTATTGTAAAACATACTCCTATAATCTATAATTACAACTTAGTAAATCATTTAATAGTGTTAAAGTAAATTCAAAAGCTTTAATTTCGATTCTTTGGCATTTTCATTAATATGTAAAGTCAAATGTGATATTGTGTTCTATTTTATTAAACTAATTTGTCTTTAGAAAATTAAAAATATATATATCATGCATATTGTACATCTACATGTACAATTTTATTCCAATATTTAAGGTTTGAAATATGGAAAGTTCTCCTTAAAAAACAACTTTATTTTTTATTTTATTATCACCTACACAGTAAAAAATGCAGGGTTTTACACAATTTATTCATTGTGTATAAACACAAATAATCAAACCAATGTGGTCCTCTGTTGTGTATAGCTAGAGAGAAAAGAGCAACGTGTGTTTGTTATGGATGATAACGAATGTCAAATTTAATAAAGGTTTGGTTTATTTGTCAAATAAGCAAAAATACTATATAGTTTTACCGGTTGCATTCAAATGTGTTGAAAATGTATATTTAGATATAATAATCTGTATAAATTATAAACAATTTATATATGCGTAGAAGTATACGTATAAATGTATAGGAGTATAAGGCAATAAAATGTCATAAAATAAAGGAATAAAATATATGTAAAAAGCTAAGTAATGAACGTAGAAATATTAAGTGCATTGGGAAATATTAGATGCAATATTAGGAAATTTTGGGTGCATTATATTTTGGAAAATGTCATAAGCACCAGAACAAAAAAACTTATCAAAAAACACTTATTTTAAAGAAAAAGAACTCAGAAATTGCTGCAAAACTTTACAAATTACAAAGAAAACTGAAAGTAACACAATGAATTAAACATGACATTTTGAAGTAGTAACAATTAAATAATATTAATTGTAAAACATACTCCTACAATCTATAATTACAACTTGGTAAATCTTTTTATAGGGTAAAAGTACACTGAATAATATCGATTCTTTGGCATTTTTATTAATAAGTACAGTGCTCAGCATAAATTAATATACCCCATTTTGAAAATGAATATATCCATTTCTCAGTGAATACAGGTCGATTATTTTGGTGCATTTAAACAAAACAAATTTATTAAACAGATATATTTATTAAAATATAATTTTAGTTACTGAACAACTTTAGAAATAGAAAGATAAAACATTTAAAATCAAGCTAAATATTGAAAACAATTACAAACTACAAAATTTCAACAACATTTTATATATTTTTTTGTTTCCCTTGATTTTTGCTCTTCAAAAAATAAAAATTCCCTAACATATAAATTTGAGCTACTAATTTTTGGACTGTTATTGTAAGTTATTTTGTTAGATAAGCTCCAGATTTGGCTTTGTTATTGACTAATGTACAGTTGAAGTCAGAATTATTAGCCCCCCTTTGAATTTATTTTTCTTTTTTAAATATTTCCCAAATGATGTTTAACAGAGCAAGGAAATTTTTACAGTATGCCTGATAATATTTTTTCTTCTGGAGAAGGTCTTATTTGTTTTATTTTGGCTAGAATAAAAGCAGTTTTTTTATTTTTTAAACACCATTTTAAGGTCAAAATTATTAGCCCCTTTAAGCAATTTTTTTCGACTGTCAGAACAAACCATCCCTAATTACCCTAACCTGCCTAGTTAACCTAATTAACTTAGTTAAGCCTTTAAATGTTACTTTAAGCTGTATAGAAGTGTCTTGAAAAATATCCAGTAAAATATTATTTACTGTCATCATAGCAAAGATAAAATAAATCAGTTTTTAGAAATGTGCAGAAAAAATATTCTCTCTCAAACAGAAATTGGGGGAAAAATAAATAGGGGGGCTAATAATTCAGGGGGGCTAATAATTCTGACTTCAACTGTATATGCACAAATATAATATTGTAAAGCTTCTTATAGAAAACATTTTTAATGACAGTTTAAATGACAGATTTATGAGGGTTGTACTCATATATGTTGAGCACTGTATGCGTTTTGAGTAAAATGTGATATTGTGTTCCATTTTATTAAACTAATCCTAATGTGTTT
>CAIGQZ010034910.1:3862693-3883857 GCA_903798205.1 Danio tinwini
CTCATTGTCAAGACCCACACATATTTGTTTTGTATGTATATGGTTTTGGCAGCACGGTGGCACAGTGGGTAGCGTTGTCACCTTACAGCAAGAAGGTCGCTGGTTTGAGCCTCAGCTGTGTCAGTTGGCATTCTGTATGGAGTTTGTATGTTCTCCCCGTGTTGCCATGGGATTCCTCCAAGTGCTATAGGTAAACTAGATAAGCTAAATTTTCTATAGTGTATGTGTGTGAATGAGAGTGTATGGGTGTTTCCCAGTGATGGGTTGCGGCTGGAAGGGCATCTGCCGTGTAAAATATATGCTGGATAAGTTGGTGGTTCATTCCACTGTGGCGACACCAGATTAATAAAGGGACTAAGCTGAGAAAAAAATGACTGAATGAATGAATGCATCTGGTTTATTTTGACTTTTTTTTCAATTACCAAGTACCACCTTTAAAAAACCACAATTTTTTTCCTCAATAAATTATTCAAAAATCAATAGAACTGTATTATTTATGTACTGTATGTCCTTACATTATACCAAGTGTTTCAAAGAATGCTCAAATTCAGAGGAAAAAAACTGTTTTAACTATAGCGACACTGACAGTCTCCTGTTTCACCATGCTAATGGTCACACAACCCTTGATTTTCAGTTTGGAAACAGCAAAAGTTACTTTAATATGTTGATAAAATGACACTTTTTCTGCTCTACCTGACCATAAGAACTGGAAGTGGTTAAGGGTGGCATTTGAGGAGCTCTGCTGCTTTTGTGTCATGTCACGTCAATCTGTGCTTTTTAAAACACTATTGGTTGGATTGAGGGAAGGAGGTGGGTGGGTCAGACGATTGATCAGTCAGTTATTTAGTCAGTTGGTCAACAGCGGCCTCTGGTGGATTTAAATAAGAAAAAAAACAGCAAGCTCAAATGGCACTTGTGAGAGAAATTAATTAATTCTGGTGGCTTTGCGAAAACAAAAAGTGCTAAAAAAAACTTAGCTCCTGAGACTTATTTGGCGCTCTCCAGAAATGTATATAGCAGTACATTTTTAGAATGAGCCTGGGTTTTATGTCACGCATGTCTCTTATCAGCAAATGCTTCAGCGGTCTTGTTTTGCTTCAACAGCTTTCAGCCTTACTCTGATTCATACTGTGATCAAAATGTCTTGAATATTTTAGCTCATGAGTATGATTTCTGCAGGAGTCCCAAAGGATGTAATGCAGATGACAACTTCCATGATTCCACACTCAGCCACGCTGTCATCAGATCATGCCTTTGTTTGTTTTGAATATGTGCCCTCTAGCAGTGAATACTACATGCTAAACAACTTTAATGTAATACAGACTGAAAAAAGGTCACCTACATCTTGGAAGTGTTCATTTTCAGTTCTATCCTTTTAGCCATAACTATCCTTTTTAAGTTTTACAGACATATCAAGTACATACAGACAAGTAAATGCATCTGCTGATGCCAAACACCAGCACTGTGAGCGTAGCCTGTGCCATTTCCAGGTAATTTGGCTGGCGATTATCATCAATAACAATTTGAGATAAGAATGAAAGAGTAGAATTTCCCTAAAACCATTCAGCAGTTGTCAGACCGCATTATTCGCAATAGATAATTGGTTTGTGTAAATAATCCTGTCAAAATCTACCCTTAACCCTTTTCAAAGCCAGATCCGTACTGCACAAACAACGTTCCCTGTGACGGCAGTCACATTTTTTTATTCAAACAGCCAGTGACAAGTGCGCTGTTTAAATAACCAGAATTATCTTCTGTTGTTCCTGAGGTCATAAACCCTGCACTTCACGCTCATAGGAGACTAATTACCATGATGGCATGAGTTTGTAAGAGAAGCCATAGAGATCCTGTGAATCGCACAGCGCAGCACAAGAAGGAAACAGGCCCTGGGGCAGGCATGAGTAGTGTCGTGTAATTGCTTGTAATTAGTGTAATTAAAGGCAGTGGTGTCGGAGGTTAGAGTCAGGTACGCACAGGTAAGGTGAGGAGGGGGTGAGGATGTTTTTCGAATTCAGTCGACCACAAACCTGTGGAAACAATGGTAGCGTGCCAGATGACAACACTGTCTGGAGCTCGATGCATGTGCGTGTGTGGGTAGACCGTTCGCTCGTGGGCTTTGTGTATACAGCATATCTAATATACTCATCTGAGGTGTTAGTATTTCATAGGTTGATTCTATCTCGCTTGATCTTTGTTGTCACAGTTTACTTTAGCAATATGTCATGCTCAGCAATGCGCCAATGCAACAGACACTAAACCATATACCATTATTTGCAACATTTTATCCTCAAATGCATTAGTATTAGCAGATTGTCTGATTAAGTAAGAGATAATGTACTGTACATCTAGACGCTTGTTCTTGCAGAATTAAGCCTGACAGGCTTATCTCACAGCAATTCGTAACTTTTTGATTTAGTGGCTAATTCGTGTTAATTTGTACAATCTTATTCATACATTTGTGTATGATTTGCTCATGACCCAATGAGGTGTACACTGAAAAAAATATGTATTAATTGGATTTGCAATTTTTTTAGGTAAGTGGTTGCAAGCAATTTATATGAGCTGAATTTAAACAAACAAATTAAATTGAGTAATGTTTAACTTAAATTGTTTGTTCAAATTCAGCCCATATGTATAGTTTGCAACCACTTTAGTAAACCTTTTAGTAAATTCAATGAATTCTTTTTCTCAGTGTAGGGTTAGGGCTGGGGTTAAAATTGTACAAGTTTGGCACTATGAATGAAATCCTATGAATTTATATGTATTAGCCACTTCTCTGACAATTAGTAAAATAGTTACATTTTATCATAAGATCAGGCTGGCTTATAAGCAGTTTAAAGGGCTTTATTTTGTGAAAAGAACCACCTAGATGTACATTATTCTGAATGTTACATAGAAAACAACTAAACAATTAGACACAAACCATTGGTCTGAGCTGTATTCATTTATTAACTCTTTAATTAATTGTAAAGCTGACAAAAAAACAGCTGGACGCAGCCTACACTAGCTTACATATTCAGTCACAAGATGGAACCAATCAGCCAAGGAAAAATCTAAGCATATAAATATGGGTATGAATGTATTCACTAACAGTTCAAATGATTTGAAGTATACCCAGATGAGTTATTAGTTTCAGTGGTTGTTATCTGGGAATAACATACCTTGAAATGTTGGGATTGACTAATCAGAATTAAGTGTTCTAGAGAGCCGTGTAATAATATCTGTTAACACATAAAACCCTTATATTAGTGGATTTAAAGTCAAGAAACGGGACCATCCAAATGAAGTTTAACAACAGTTTTTAAAGAAATTGTATAAATATTTGGCAAAAAGTACTAAGTAGAAAAGATTGGTGTGAGCTGCATGTGTTTGTTGGTCAGTATGTTAAATGTGTAGTTCTGGGGGTCTCGCTTAAGATCTGCTGATGTGTTGATGACTGGAGGACACCTGTTGTTAAGAGAAAAGATGCTGAGCGTGAAATCAGGGTCAATGGTTGAGGGTTATTGGGGTAAGATAGAGAAATGAATGATAAGGTAAGACTGATGAGTTTATTCTGCTGATTTGACACTTTTAATGATTGTTTCCCAGTCTGTGTTTCCCAGTCTATGTGGAAAAACTTTTGAAAAAGGCGGGAAAATGATTTTCAAGGAATGTTACACGGATCCTTTAAAAGTCTTTTCACAAAGGACACTTTTTTTTTGCATTCTTTCTAATAAATTAATAAGATTAATACAATAGCATTTCTTAATTAAAATAAAATATATAGTTGAAGTCAGAATTATTAGCCCCCCTTTGACTATTTTTCTTTTTCAAATATTTCCTAAATGATGTTTAACAGAGAAAGGAAATTTTCAGTTTGTCTGATAAGATTTTTTCTTCTGGAGAAATTCTTATTTGTTTTATTTCAGCTAGAATAAAAGCAGTTTTAATTTTTTTTTAAACTATTAAGGTCAAAATTATTATCCCCTTTAAGCTCTTTAAGCTTTTTCCGATTGTCTACAGAACAAACCATTATTATACAATAACTTGCCTAATTACCATAACCTGCCTAGTAAATCTAATTAACCTAGTTAAGCTTTTAAATGTCACTTTAAGCTGAATATAGTGTCTTGAAAAATATCTAGCAAAATATTATTTACTGTCATCAGGGCAAAGATAAAATAAATCAGTTATTAGAATTGAGTTATTAAAACTATTCTGATTAGAAATAGGGTGATGTGGTGGCGCAGTAGGTAGTGCTGTCGCCTCACAGCAAGAAGGTCACTGGTTCGAGCCTTGGCTGGGTCAGTTGGTGTTTCTGTGTGGAGTTTGCAACTTCTCCCCGCGTTCACGTGGGTTTCTTCCGGATGCTTCGGTTTCCCCCACAGTCCAAAGACATGCGGTACCATTTAGCCTACCCAGGTGAATTGGGTAGGGTAAATTGGCTGTAGTGTGAATGAGTAAGTATGGATGCTTCCCAGAGATGGGTTGCAGCTGGAAGGGCATCGGCTGCGTAAAACGTGCTGAATAAGTTCATTCCGCTGTGGCGACTCCGGATTAATAAAGAGACTAAGCCGAAAAGAAAATGAATGAATCAATGAATGATTAGAAATATGTTGAAAAAATACACAGGGTGGCTAATAATTCAGGGGGGCTAGTAATTCTGACTAAAACTGTATATGAATAAACAAATAAACAAATGAAACCTTAAAATCAAGCAATTTATCCCAATGGCTGATGACATTGACATGATATAATCTGTTTTATTACATCAACTTGTTATATCACATGGTTGAAAAAAACATGAATTTATTGGAACATAAAATCTATAATTGACAATGACAACAAACAAGTACAGTGTGTGTATATGTATTAAATAAGTCCAAGACTGCATTTAGTTGATCAAAATATATTTTAAATGTTATATTTTGGATTTATTATTTTTAATACATTTTTTATTATAATACATTCCAAGAAGTTATTAATTTTTAATGACAAACAACAATTATTATAATTATCAGTGCTGAAATATTTTTGGTGGAAATTCAGATTAAGATCTGAATCTCTGATTAATAAAAACCTCAAAAGAACAACACTTTTATTAAAATATATTTTTAAACAACATTACAAATGTCTTTGGTTTCACTTTTGATTAACGTAATGCATCCTTGCTATTTTTGAACTGCAATTTTAATATTTTAAGGTACAGAACATTTTTTAAAACATTAAGCCTGATATATAATTTAATGTATGATTTAAAAAAAATCACATTGTGGTCATTGTTAATATAAATTAACAATATTAATATATATTTTGAGCTTTGTGTGTGTGCGTAACATCATCAGAACATACAAGACAAGAACTAGATGACCACCTCCCTTGTGAAGTGACCAGGCCTTTACTTTCTCTTCCTCCCTTCTCACTCCATCAGTCTTAAAGCAAACAGCAGTGGCTCTCTTTACACAAGCTCAATTTCTAATCCATTTCTAACACACAAACACATACTCTCACACTCATCACAGATTAAGTCAGGAGGGTTAAATTCCCTTCAGTTTGTTTAGCCTAATGAGCATGTAGCCGTTTATCTGTGAGTACAATGAACCCCCTGGTGCTCCATGACCATCTCACTGATAACATACATTTGACACCAGAAGGAGCTAATGCTACTTTTTTTTAATTGTTTTACACACCGTCAACAAAGCCTTTTGAACCCTCATGTCTCATATTAACATTCTTAAGATTTACTGAAATGAAGACTTTCTGTTACTGAGAAGTGCATTAAAAAAGTATGTTTACTTTGTCTATATAGGTTTTCGTTAGTTGAGCTACTGTCTTTATTGTCTATCAATGGTCTCTTTTCACAAGACTGTTATGGCACATCTAGCGTCATCATAATCTTAAAAAAAGTTTTTAATATTTAGATTTTTTTAAAACGTGTGAACATTTTTATGCATTTATGAATGTATTATATCATCTTTGCATCAAATTACAAACTATGAATTAGGTTTTCTGATGCAGCGTCTATGGTCCTGCAAGTAAATTAACGTTATTCTCTCCTCTGGCCGCCATCTCACACAGTATTTTTTCCTTTTTCTGAAAGTCTTAATAACACCATCAGGGAGTTTTTCTATTATTATTTCAGCAAATAAGGTTGTAAAAAATATATTTGTTGTACCCTCTGATTCACCACGCTCTAATGGCCCGTTTCCACTGAGTGGTACGGTACAGTATGGTACAGTTCAGTTCGGTATGTTTTTATGGCCGTTTCCACTGTCAAAAGGCGTACTGTACCGAACTGTACCGTACCACTTTTTCAGCACCCTTTTAAAAGGGTGCTGTTTTTTTACCCAAATAAGGACTAAATGTCTGCTGTGTGTAGTTTTTTGTAATTGGTAACATATCGGAGACTGTAAGGGTCTGTATGTGTTCATATATGTTGCATTTATTTATTTATTTTATGTAAATGCAGATGTTACAGTAGGCTGTTTTACACTGTCATTGATCTGCAGTTATAATCAAATCATGTTCATAGATAGGTTAGTAATAAACTTTACTTAGAATACTTTATAAAAAAATTTATACACAAGTATTTATGTGTATAAAGCATCTGTGTTGTGAGAAGTGCTTCTCATATGATATGTGAACAACCTGTATGGTGTTAATGTGACATTTCCTTGAGTAAACATGACGTCGTCTGAATCTTTCTGTCATACACCACGCCCACCAAAAGAGTAGCCTTGGTAGTGGAAACGCAAGCTTGATAAAGGTGACCCGTACCGATCCGTATCGTACCAAACTGTACCACTCAGTGGAAACGAGCCATTAACTTTTGATAATTAGACTTAATTATTTTAGGGTAACTGCATGTTATATTTGGTTAAAAATTTATACAGTAGCTGTCTTTAAGTTCTTGTTTTCAAGACAAACTGCATACAAACATTATTTTTTAGAGATAGCATGATGTAATTTGTGTTATAATTCAGAACTCTTTTATCTTTTTAATATTTGTTCTACATTTTTCAAGTGCCTTGGACTTCTGATGAATCCCTTACTAAAAGACCACCAACACATTAATTTAGCTACCCCTGAGCACTTTTTGTTTGATTTTGGAGTTTTATCAACGTTTTTGGATATTAATAGAAGGTTTATCTTGGAGAGGCAAAATGTACCCGCAATTCTAGAATCACATTCACAACGGTTAAGATGATTTGAAATACCTGGATGAGTCAGTGTTATTAGTTTTAACCGGTTGTTCTATGAGAATAATACACCTTGGAATGTTGTGATTGACCAATCAGAAGAGTATTTCATAGAGCCATGTAATAACAAAGATTATAGAATACACAAGACATGTCACCTGTATAGGTTTGAATGGGGAAAAGTGTAACGGTCAGGGTATGGCGAATGAAACCCCACCAATCATCGATTGCTATAGACTGACGTTTTTCCAGTGGAGAAGCTCGGACCAGACGTGTGCTTTTACGACAATTTGTGTGGTTTACAAATGCACTGGAATCTCTGCAAATACTTGCTTCACAGACATAAGAAATATATCCAAATAAAGCTTGAAATCTGTACTTTTAAATGCACCAACTACACTTGAAAACAAAAGTTTTTTGTTTTTGCAATCTTTATGAAACCAACATGTGGTACAATCCGTCCTGTCAAACGCACATCACATGACATCAACATCTCAAACACCCACAAACTTGCTAACTAAGAATCGCTGTTATTTCTGGAGGAGATTAACCACCAAGACCAAGTTGTGAGTTACTTCAGAAGAGCAGCGCGATCAGAGATCATTATCCAGAGAATGATAATGTGTAGAATGACCATACATGAGGTTGGTGTCGTGATCTTGTTCCTTTTGAGTGTGCATTAGCTTTGGCAACCTGAAAGAATTTTTGATTTTGTTTGATTTGAACGTTTAGAGACAGTTATTGTTTATTTTTATTGATGATTCCAAATATGTAATGTAATCATAATCTTGGCAAACAGTTTTGGAGAATTTGATGTTGGTAATAATCAGATCAAATAATGCATGTCGTAGAGTTGTATGCATGTTGTAAAGTTTTTGAATAACTTTTTTTTTGTTAACAGAGGCCACAGAATTAAAAAAATGACACAGCTGGCTTTACATGGATTATACAGTCATTAAATCCAACTGAGATTTTCTTTAAAAACATTGCCATCAAGTAGTATCCACTGTATGACTCAGTAAACTACCCAAAACCCTCCAGTTTTGTGTCTGCTACACTCATTTTAACCAGCGTGGTGAGCATAATCACACTGTACAACTTCTATAAACAAACACACTTATTGCCATGACCTTAGCCTAGTAACACCCAATGAAGACTGCATAGTCTGAGCCAGGCTTAAGCATCGAGACAGCTGGGCATTAAATGCTGGCACACCCCGGCACACCTGTCTAACTGATAGCAGGCCTCTTCGCGGACAGTTCGTGAGAACCCATGGTTTTCAGCACAGAGGAGATACACATCAAATCTGAAACAGTACAGGTATAGTTTCTCACCCGACTGGCCGGCTATTGAATAGAGTTCAGAGACATTTCTATAGGGCTCGACACCTTTGGCTGTGCTATTGATACCCTCACAGGTGTCGGTAGATACACAGAAGCAGAACGTCTTCATTTACACCTAATCGTTGATGGATGTTGTTTGGTGAAGTGTTTTCGATCGTCTGCAGTTCTGTGCATGTGTTTGTGAGAGCCAAAATGAAAGAGAAAGATGTTCCTGGTAGTAATTGTTTTAAATTTGAAATTCGGAGGAGTATATTGTACTTTACTGACAAAGTGAGAAACATACACAAGCTCACTGATCTATTTTTGTTCTTTGCTTATGGGTTAAGAAGTTTGAAAGATACCCGGCTGAATATAGTCCAACTGAGAAGTTGTTAAATTGGTAAGAAATTTTTTTTTGTTGATCCAATCACAATAAAAACCAACAAAGGGTTAATTAGGGATATGTGCCCAGAGCTACATACATGTATTTGGGAAACTCCAAATACACCCGGTTGCATTTTGTGTGTAAAACTAATGATACAGAGTGGTAGGATGCCACTGAAAACTTCTGTTGCTTTTAATGATACTGCTAACCGCTTATCGCTGTATGGGTGGCTATTTTAGCATGATCAGTTTGCTCTGTAGCTTGTCTTTGGATGGAGAGTGGACCAGCAATTTAGTCCGAAGACTGACCATTTTAGGAGCTAGGTTAAACAAAACCAAATTTATTTTTAAATAAGCAGTATGAAATCATGGCACCCGCGATGTGCTTTTCTCTTCTAGATTGCTTCTGAAAACACTATAAGTTGGGTTTAGGGAAGGTGGTGGCTGTGTCAGTCTGCAGCAAAGCTGATATATTATGCATGACAAGACAGCCGGCGTTTCGTGAATGCATGAGAGGACATGTAAATGGCATGTATATTGAGCAAATAATGAGTATAAAAAAACATGAACCAGTAATGTACATTAGAAGTAGTCAAAAATGTACACAGCATCCTCTAGTGCAGTTGTTCCCAACCCCCGGGCCGTGGACCGTACCGGTCTATGGACCAATTGGTACTGTGGCGAACAAGAAATCATTAAATATTTCTATTTTATTTGTTATCTGAGTCTGAATGATCTTTTATTTTGAAAAATTACAGTTTTCTCTCTCTTATGTCACGATCATTTGAGCGAAAAAATTGAACCTACAAGCTAGCAGAATGAGTAAGAAACAGACGTCTTTGGAAAGTTTATTTTAGCAATGGGGGAAAAGGCCCAGTGAAGGACCCACGAACTGCCAAGGAATGGATAAACTAATCAGGTGAATTCAGCATGTTTGTGCATGGAAAAGAGATCTCAAATGACGGCGGCCTTAGTGGCCAATCACATAACGCGGCTTTTCCGCAAGCAAGTCCGTTATTTCAAATAGAAGTACAACAAAGGTGCAAATAAAATGTTCTTTACAAAATTGTTGATTGTATTTCTTACCATATCAAGACTAAAGTCTAAAGTGTCAATCATTTGGAATCAGGCCGATCTGGGACTAGACCCTCCAGTCTACCCCCAGCTGAAATAACCCCGCCCTCCATCTGCCCCCAGCGGAGTGTGATTGACAGCTTGACTATGAGGATTGATGGTGTATTGAGAGACCCCCTCCTTCCTGAACTCTTACTCTGCCCTGTCAATGCACCAGCCGCTCGCTACATCAATGCTAAAGTAATTAGCCAACGGTAGTCATATTTCTCAGTCTGGGAGTTTCCTGCGTCTGAATAACTGCCATAAATCATACTGAGTGACACTGACACAGAGAATAAAAGGCGGCCTGACACACTCAGACTGTATACCGTTTAACCAGGGAAGAGGAGTCGCGAAAGCGCTTTCAACTCTCACCTGCCCTTACTCAATTACAGTCTATTATTCTTTCTTCTTTAAAGAAATTTCTCACTCAAAAAATCATTTACTTGCCCAACACACTTTTAGCAGAAATGCCATAGACATATCTGTTGGAGTTCACTAAAGAGCTTTTGAATTAACAGTTCTTAAAATAACTATTTGCATTAGGCTTGCACGGTTTACCGGTACTATTATAGTATCGCGATACTGTGGCTCCAAAATAATGGCGGTACCACTGTAGTTTGTAAACGGTAGTATCGCCATTAACGTACAATAGATACAATAGATATTGAAAAGTCACTAAAATGCTCACACGTTTGTGCAACAATAGACCATTTTATTTTAATAGTCTGTGGAGCTTTTTAAGGTTGCACATTTTCTGATGTTTTCTGACGTTTCAAACACACACCTGAATCGGTTCATTTCTGTTTCTGTCAATTTGTTTTAGTAGCTACAACAACCACAACAGTCTCCTAAAAAAAAGACTCACAAAGTGAAATTTTGAATAATTTTGTTACCGGATAAGACTGAAAAAAATAACAATAGATAAAAAACCCCAAATAGCAAGAGGAAACATTAAAAATAATTTTTGACCAATTCATATAGCCTTATTCTGTTAGAAAAAATGCTCTTTTTGTAACAAATTTCGTTTGGTAAAATTTGTATATATATTTTAATGTATTTTTTGTTGGCCAGTTATCTACTAAGTAAACAAAAAGAATGAATACATTTTAGGTGAAGTGAAATGCAAATAATACTTTTTTCAATTATAAGGGAATTATGAATTAAATTCAAGTAATGCTATGACATGTAAAATATAGTATTTCTGACCATTTTCATTATAATTTGAGTTATGAATTACAGTATCACAATACTATTTGGTATTGTGATACTTCAGCTGGTATGGTATCGTAAGATGATTTAATGGTATTGCGACAATCCTAATTTATAATATTGTCTTAGTGTGAAGAATATTTTACTGTTCTAAGGAACACTTTTAAACCATAAAAATGAAATATAAAGGTTCTAAGTAAAGTGTATCCAGGTAACTATTTTTGTCAAGAGTCTTTATTTTTAGAATTTTATAAAAAAAAACATATTTACTTATTTTAGAAACTTTTTAATGGGCAGTTATTGATATAAATCTTGAAAATGTTATGTTGTGACAACATTAGGCATATTTCATAATAACATATCCACCTAACACTCTTGATTGACAGAAAAGTAATGGTAGAGTACTTGTGCTTATCACAGATGCTACATCCTATAATTATGGTTGCTGTGCACATGATCTCAGTTACGCATGACTTTTCACACATTCCCAACATTTCATATATGTCATTCAGTGTTGGTCTTCATGCATTTTTTCCATTAACTGCATGAATACATGCAAAATCACCTTCATGTTAAATTTGACAATACTTTATACATCACTGCAATGGAAGATCTGGCTTTTTTTTCTGCAAGATAATGCAGACATTTCTCCAATGGGACCACACATTTAAAGTTTTTTTTTTTTTTTTCAGAATAGCAGTTTGAATGATTTGTTCAAGAAACAGATTGATCTTGTTTATGAGGTTTCAGTGATCTAATCACAGCAGTGGAGGGAAAGATTATTATTAAAAATGAGTGCATAGTTTTGGAAGCACGTGATCGTAAATCGGGCCAGATCACACAATTTCAGACTCTATCGTCATCGCGTGATACCTCCCATTCAGGACTAGAATATATATGTATCATTATTTTTAAACACATCTATAGTTTTGCGGTCTCACAGTGTTAGACCTCTTTCTTGACTTCACACAGAAACAGCAACACGTGTGGCATGACATCATTGTTGCAGAGGCGCTATTGGTTAAATAGAATACGGAAGTAGCTTGAAGCGGAAAGCATGAGTATGACTGTGGTCTGGAGGTATTATAAATTTATGACAATAACATTGCTATAGCAAACTGTGAAATGTGTAAACTTGGGATTGCCTGCCGGGAATTTTAAGTTGAGGTGTATTTGTTTTTATATTAGATTTTTTCATATTTTTTGTTGCACTAAAGTCCAAAAGTGAAGAATTTATGTTATTTATTAATTGATTGTTCAACCTCACAGAAGTGCTTTGTCTGTTAACAGAATTGTTGAATGTTAAATAAGAATGACTTAAATAAAAATAGGGAAAATCCTGCATCTGTTTCTTTTCTCTTCTTTAATCTTTTTTATGTATTTTAAAAGTATCAAATTAGGTTTCAATATCGGTGGATACTCAAAATCAAATGACTAGGACTAGGGCAAAAAACCCCGACCGGGACATCTCTAATATTTTTACTCTTTGAGGATTGAAGATTAAACTACAGTACATGGAAGAGTATATTATATGTGGTAACTACATGATAGGGATCAATTCTCACTTTTAGCTAGTGGCCTATTATGCATATTATTACAATATTTGTTGTTTATAAAGCACACATTTTGCATGATATTATTCTACACCCCTAAACTCAACTAATACCTTACTTACTAAGTTCAGATGCATGTTTAAATTCTATCTGAAACATCAGCATTTGTCTCAACCTTCTACATTGTAAAACCCAAAAAGTTAAGGTAACTTAAACCATTTGAGGAAACCTATTACAACAAACCATTAAGTTCAAAAACAAATCATGAGTACTGTTAACTTAATCCATTTGAGTAAAAGAAGCAATTCGAGTTCTGTAAAACCCAATAAGTTAAGGCAACTCAAACCGTTTAAGGGAAACCAATTGCAACAAACCATTTGAGTTATAAAACTAATCTATATGAGTACTGTGAACTTACTCCATTTAAGCTGAAGTAATAAGGTATTTAATTAACTCGATACCTTCCATACTAAGTTCAAAACTCTTTTACAATGAGTAGAATTAACTTTTAGTAAATTTTGAGGTAACTACACTCATTTCATTTGATAAAGTTGACTGTTGGGTTTTACAGTGTATGTTTATGTATAATAATTTCACTTTACAGGCAATGAAAATAACCTATTCATCGCCATAAAAGTGAAAAAAACTGAACATACACACAAGAAACATTTTCATTTTAGAATAAAATTTTAGATGACATTTACAGGCTTTTTCATTTAAACTCTTTCACTATTAATAAGCAGCAAATTAGGATTTTATTGAACTAAGTATTAAAAAAGTTCATGTTTATTAATATCGAGAATTAAAATAAAGTATGTCCTATTATTCAAATCATAATTAATTAAATAATAATAAATTAATTAAAATCTTCCCTCCAAATTTCACAGAATATTATTTGAAACAACATGAGGGTGCGTAAATGAAAAACAGAATTGTAATTTTGGGGTGAACTAATCCTTTAAATGAAAAGGCTGAAGAGAGGAATGTGTTGAAGGGGCGCATGTGTGTGACCCCCTGTTGGGCGTTTCTCTTTTAAATGTATTTCTTGCAGTAATTGTTCAGTAGGTTTTAAAATAGCTTTTGAGCTTCTGTCTGAATAGGACAACTGAGTCAGCAGGGTTTTTTGGGAGCCTGACCTGTCTACAGCACTAAGGGTTTGGTAGCTAAGGAGAGAGGCGGGAATCTTATGCATTGACAGACAGGGAGTGGAGTCTTCCTTTTAGAATAGCATTCACTCAGCACAGAAAAACTTCAGGTCAGTCTTTAGAATAGACATAGCAGCTTAAGGCTAAACCAAAGCTGGCACTTTATTCACAAAGAAATATCTGAGCATGCATGTGGAGTTACTTGTTGAAAAGAAAATGTCAGTGCAGTGTCTATATGTTTAAATGAATTTAAAATGTGTACATATACAGTTGAAGTTAGAATTATTAGCCCCTCTGTTTATTTTTTCCCTCAAATTCTGTTTAACGGAGAGATTTTTTCAACACATTTCTAAACACAATAGTTTTAATAACTTATCTCTAATAACTAATTTATTTTATCTTGGCCATGATGACAGTACATAATATTTGACTAGATATTTTTCAAGACACTTCTATACAGCTTAAAGTGACATTTAAAAGCTTAACTAGGTTAATTAGGTTAACAAGGCAGGATAGGGTAATTAGGCAAGTTATTGTATAACGATAGTTTGTTCTGTAGACCATCAAAAAATATATAGCTTAAAGGGGCTAATAAGTTTGACCTTTAAATGTTTTTAAAAAAATTAAAAAGTGCTTTTATTCTAGCCAAAATAAAACAAATAAGACTTTCCCCAGAAGAAAAATATTATCAGACATACTGTGAGAATGTCCTTGCTCTGTTAAACATCATTTGGGAAATATAAAAAAATAAATAAAAACTCAAAGGGGGGCTAATAATTTTGACTTGAACTGTATATTTATTTATTTTATATGTAATATTATATGTTGCAATACATTTTATTCAGTAAGAATCCAGTTAAATTGTCAAAAGTAACATTATAACTTTACATTAAGAACAATATTTGAAATATTTATTTTAAAAATCAATGTTCTCGCAATAAATTACAACGGGTTCCAATAATAATAATGCATTTTTTTCTTGAGCACCAATGCAACCATGCAACACAGAAGATCCGGCATTAGCATCACTAAATAAATGTCATTTTTAAAAATATTATAATAGAAAAGCTATTTTGAATAAAAATATTTCACAACATTAATATGTTTACTGAAAAAAATGTATTTGAGAATAAAAAAATGGCTTCTGCAGGTTCTTCAATATTCAGCTTTCATCATATTGATTATTTAAAGCACCAGTACTTATTAACTCTAGTCTAGTAATACTAGATTAACAGCATAGGAACAAAAACATATTTAACACAAAACAGCACTAAACTAGCATGACTAGCAGGTTGATAGCATGTTCCTAGAACAACTTAACACACTGATAGCATGTTTTAGATTGTTGCTAGACTGTTTTTGCCACAATTAAGCACAATATCACCACATTTTCCAAGATTGCTAGAATGTTTTTTTATTATTTAACACACTGCTAATGTTTATAGCATGGTTTGGCCCATTACTAACATGTATAATCAGGTTGTTTCTAGTATGATTTACTAAACTGTTATGTTTTGTCAATGTTTTGTCAATGTTTTGATGCTGGTATGCTGGTCTTGCTGGTCTCAATGCTGGTCTTGCTGGTTTCAATGCTGGTCTTGCTTGTCTCACTGCTGGTCTCACAACAGGTTCTGACCCTGAGACCAGCTAAACCAGCACTGAAACCAGCAAGACAAGCATACCTTACCAGCATTTGCTGTTTTTTTTCTCTTCAGCAGGGTATGTTTTAGCATATTGTTCAATTGTTTTTAGCATATTTTAGAAAGTTGCTAGCATGTTCTAACATTAAATAGCTAACGTTGATTTTTTTTGTTTATTATTTTTATTGATTTTTTATTATTTAAATTAATTAACCCTTCTTGTGTGTTAATATATTATTTAACTCACTACAAGAACGTATATTACCACATGAACAGCATGTTTAGCATTAGTTTGTTAGCTGCTAATATGTTTTTGCCGTTTTGCTACACTGCTAGCATGGTGTTCACATTCATTGAGATGATTTACCTTACTTATTGAATGTTTTTACATATTAGGATGTTTCTAAAATGTTGACAGGATGTTAGCATTAAAATACTGCAAGCATGTTTCTAACATGACTACCATGGCGTTTGTTATAACACAGCATTTATACAAATGGTAATCACAAATGGTAAACATGGGTAATTTTCTTTTTCTACAATAGAAACAATGGTTAAAAATGCCACATTGCTAGAAGTTTTTTTACAGTAACATGATTTAACTTACTTATTGAATGTTTTTACATATTAGGATGTTTCTATAGTTTTGACAAGATGTTAAACACCGCAAGCATGCTTCTAACATGACTATACCATGGCGTTTGTTATAAAACAGCATTTATACACTGCAAAACCCAAAAAGTTAAGCTAACTCAAAGCATTTGAGGAAACTGATTGCAACAAACCATTTAAGTTCAAAAACTTATCCTAATGAGTACTGTGAACTTAATCCATTAGAGTAAAAGAAGCAATTTGAGCACAGTAAAACCCAATAAATGAAGAGAACTTAAAGCAACTGAGTACTGTAAAACCCAATAAGTTAAGGCAACTCAAACTGTTTAAGGGAAACTAATTGCAACAAACCCTTTGAGTTAAAAAAACGAATCTATATGAGTACTGTGAACTTACTCCATTTAAGCCGAAGTAATGAGATATTTAATTAAATCATTACCTTCAACGCTGAGTTCAAAACTCTTTTCAAATGAGTAGAATTAACTTTCAGTCAATTTTGAGTTAACTACACTCATTTCACTTCATAAAGTTCACTGTTGGGTTTTACAGTGTACAAATGGTAATCACAAATGGCAAACATGTAATTTTCTTTTTCTACAATAGAAACAATGGGTAAAAATCTTTTTTGCCACATTGCTAGAAGTTTGTTTACATTCACTAACATGATTTAACTTACTTATTGAATGGTTTTACATATTAGGATGTTTCTATAATTTTGACAAGATGTTAAAACACCCCAAGCATGCTTCGAACATGACTATATCATTATAACCAACAGTAATTATACAAATTGTAATCACAAATGGTAAACATGCTTAATATGCTTTTTCTGCAATAAAACCAGGGTAATGTTTGTAAGAATTGCTCTTATGACATTAAAACCTTGTTTAGCTCTAATTGGAACTCAAAGTTGATCAGTCCATACATCAGAAAAAATATTTCTACCTCTCTATGCCACAAATGTGACTATAATGTATCAGTCAAGGCATGGTTAAGGATTTCACAGAGCATCCCAATGTAGCTGATGGATTTGCTCCATGTGAAATAGCCCTTCATCCCCAGTTCGGAGATGCTGATCTGCCTTCGATTGACTCTCATTCTGTAGAAGCTCATTCAATCAGTCATCTGTCTCTGTAACAGGGGGCCACATGTGTGTAATGGGAGTTTGAATGTGAAAGGACAGCAGATAAATCCAGTTAGCTGTGATTAGATTACACTAGGCTAGAATGAATGGGATCAGTTGGAGAGGTGACAGAGAAAGGGGGGGTAAAACCACACAAACCCCTTTAACTCAATCCATTAGAGTACAACGACATATTCATTAAGTCAGGCAAGCCCAGGACTATGCTTTAAAATGAGCCGCGGCCCCCCCTCCCACTGCTTTCCCCTTAAAAACTTCCTTCCTCTTCTCTTTCATATTGATGGTCATGGAGAGGGCTTAAAGGTGACCGTGGTGGGGGTTTTGTGCGTGTGTGTGTGTGTGTGTGTGTGTGTGTGTGTGTGTGTGTGTGTGTGTGTGTGTGTGTGTGTACCTTTCTATAAGTTTCTTCACAAATCCAATAGAGAGATTTTTTTCTGTCTGGACAATGCAATCTTTAATGTGGCCACTTTAAAAAGAGCTTGAGATTTTCCCATGAATTTAAAAGCACAGGATGATGAAACAAATGGTTGTTCACAGCCATTGTATAAACATTAAAATGTTGGATTGAATATGCTTGGTGATTCATGAGGTTAATCTTTTATTTAGTCTGATGCTAAAAATGACATCTCATGTGTATCTATCAAAACAAGACAAAATTCTTTTTAATTGATTGTGTTACTTCCACACATGCTAAGTTTCACACTCAAGCAAAAAAGGAATGGTTTTGGAAAAATATTCAGCAAGTAATACATTCAAAAAATAACTTATTTAAAATGAGCTGAGACAACACAATTTTTGACGTTTTTCTAAGACAACTTAATTACTTTATGTTAAATCAACTTAAGTTCACTTTATTCCTTTCTGTTTTCCCAACACAAATCGTTTGTGTGGAACCCAGAATTTTTTACAGTGTACACTGTAAAAAAAATGCTGGGTTCCACACAATCCCTTTATGTTGTCCCAACACAAATTGTTTAACCCTTATTTACTGTTGGGGATTTTTTTCATGCACTCTGGGGTGATTTTGAGTTTTAATTTGGCCATTACTTTCTCTGTGTTTAGCTAGCGGAATGATTTTTGGTGACAAATCTTATTTTGACCCATATTTTAAGAAAATGCTTTGAATTTAAAAATAAAACTCAACAATACACTCTGGGCAAATTTACTGCCCTTTTGTTATGTTTGGGACGAAAACATCTACTAAATTAAACTGCTGTAAAAATGCATCAGATAATTTTTTTTTACTAATCAACCTCAGTCCTGAACAAAACTACTAAATTGCTTGGAAAATTACAGGATTTTAACTCTTTAATTGCAAAATTCATAAATGATGTCACTGATTTGTTAAAAAAACACACAAAATAATATTATAAAAAGTGAACTGTGGACTGGATTTTTTTAACCGTTTATCAAAGTCTTGGACATGTGAAACAACATTGCCTTTGATGCATTGTTTTTTACTGATTTTCATTATTTATTCCTAATTTTCTGTTGGTGGCTGTTTTTGCCCCATTGACAGCCATTATAACATTTTTTTTTTGGTTGCAAAACCGTGACACCATATAATCATGCATTTTTGATTGTTGATGGTAAATTTTTTTATTTTTACTGTTGATCATCAGTTGGCACCATTAACCCTTTAGATAGGCCTGTGCAAAAAAAAAGCTTAGTTTCAGGATTTTTTTATGGAGTATAACAGCAAATTAAAGTGTGTGTACAGTATGTGTGCCTGTGAGTGTGTGAGTGTGAGAGTGACCTTTGTGCACATCTTGATGTGTCCAAATAAATCTAAATATGCATCTCAGCTCTCAGAACTACATGGAGTAAATAAAAACAAAGACTGTGTATTTATCAAATGTGGTTATAATGGAAGTCAAAAAAACTGTCACCAACAGTAAATTAGAGAGACAAATGAAAATCTAACAATGCATCAAAGCCAATGTTGTTACTGTTCGTTCACATGTCCAAGACTGTGATGAAAGGTAACAAAAACATCCAGTCCACAAATACTTTTTATATAGAAAAGGTCATTTTTTTGTGTTTTTTCCACCAAATCAGTGGCATCATTTGTGAACTTGGATAAAGAGTTAAAATCCTGTAATGTTTTAAAAACAATTAGTAGTTTTGATCTGGACTGAGGTTGATTAACAGATGTATGCAAAAACTATTGTAAAATATATTTATCTGATGCATTTTTACAGCAGTTTTATTCAGTGGATGTTTTCATGTTTTTTATGGTAGTAAATTTGAACAGTGGGTTAAGCTAACTTAATAATTTTTTACAAATGTATGTGTATTAAGCATAAAACAATGAAGTTGTCCCCCAAAAAACTCAGGAATTGTGTTTATTCAGCTCATTTTAAATAAGTAGTTTCAACAAGCAGCAAAAATTATTTAAAATAATTTAAATAATTTGAGTGTACATTGAATACACAACATTTTAAGGTGCAAAGAGTGAACTTGTATTTTCTTGTAAAGCGTATTCAAGTAAATTCTGGTCAAGTTGTGTCTTTGGTGTGATTAGTAGGGTTCAACTGAATTGAGCTCTTTATTGCAGTCCAGCCCTGTCATTCACCACAGGAAACTCCTGTCAGTGGGGAGGCGGGATGTTGAGTGATTGGCGTTTTGGCCATCCAGACAACTTCCTCTGGACGGAGGAAGAACATTAAAATGTCTGGGTCAAAATAACCTGCCTCTCTAATGTCCTCTTCAACCTCTACCTGCTTTCATTTAGAAAGACTTTCAGTGATATCTCTAAATGATCTTCAAAGCATGCATGTTTAAGCAGTTAATTTCTGCCTCAAGTTATATTTTAAAATTTGCAAACACAGATAACTATTTCTGTAAATCATGTTTTTTTTTTTTATTGTTCATTGAAGAGTTCATTTGCAAAAAAAAAAAATACATAATTTATGGCAATGAATAAACATAAGAGTTTTGTTATTTGTTGTGTTATTCCAAGGATGTATTATAATGGTTATTATGATTAACTATGGATACAATTAAACAACAATGAAGTACTAAAAACAAATCTATGACAATTGATACCGTCAAAACTGATGTTTTATGCTTGCCAGGCTAGTAAGTAGAGGTCACTTTGACTATAAATGCTAACAAATAATAATATACTACACAAATAATAAATATATAACATAAAACAACAAAATTACTTAAACTGACTAAAAGGAAAATGTAAGGTATAGAAAAAACATCTCTAAATAATTCCTTACATTTATATAGCGATTTTCAAAGCGCTTTACACATTAGGGGGGAACCTCCCCATCCACCTGGATGATGCCACACACCAGCTGATTGGTGTAGAGGAGGCAGAGTGATGAAGCCAATTATCGTATGGGGATGGTTAGGAGGCCATAATGGACAGAGGCCAGTGGGCAAATTTGGCCATGATGTCTAGTTAAACCCCTACTCTTTTCGAAGGACATCCTGGTATTTTTAACAATTACAGAGAGTCAGGACCTCGGTTTAACGTCTGATTCGAAAGACGGCACTAACTGAGCAGTATAGAGTCCCCTTCACTATACTGGGGTGTTAAGACCCACACAGACCACAGATTGAGTGCCCTCTGCTGGCCTTACTTACACCACTTCTGGCAGCAACCTAGCTTTCCCATGTGATCTCCAGCTATTGACCAGGCACAGCCCTGCTTAGCTTCAGTGGGCAACCATGTGAGAGTTGCAGAGAGCTAGCTAAAATATGAATAAAAACTACCATTTGATCTCAAAGATACTTAAATCACTAATATAAACAATTTATATATATATATATATATATATATATATATATATATATATATATATAGAGAGAGAGAGAGAGAGAGAGAGAGAGAGAGAGAGAGAGAGAGAG
>CAIGQZ010034910.1:3883957-3894082 GCA_903798205.1 Danio tinwini
ATATATTCTCAGGTACCTCCTACTGTAGCTAAAGTTGAACGTTCAGACAGCTGGAACATTAGACACCCCGACAATGTATTTCCTCTTATGATAAATGTGTGCATATAGGTGTGTGTGTTTCCCATTTTCAAGTCAAGCGATGATATGGGATCTGCTGAGGAATATAAATCAATCCATGAAAAATATGTGCCTGCATTTAAAAAAATGCTGCGTAAAATACAGAAACACTCCACTGCTTGGTTAATTTTTTAAATGACATTTTTAAACCAACTGTTGAAACAACGAAGCCTGTTTTGAAGATATGGACAAACTTTTGTGCTCAAACTTTTGCTTTTTGCACATTTGACAGCATAAAATGCCCAAAGAGTGGCGCTTTAAAGAGTATTCAGTTTTCTCAGAAACAGATAAACGTGCAAACGTCACATTTTAAAAATTCACATATTCCACACACACTAAACATTACTGTAAATCAAACCAACAGTTTTCCTGAAACAAATATGTGAAGCATTTGATCTTGTTTTTAACGTGACTTCGAGCTCTTTTGTTGAATCATGTTTTAGAGTAGCTGTGCATCAGCACTGCGTAACATATACACACTGAACTAGGTAAACTACTGAGCAAGTTTACTACATCAGAAGACAAGTCACTTTTATGTTTATAGTGCTTTATACCATAGAAATTGTGTCACAGCAGCTTTCCAAAAAAAGAGCAACAATTTAAAATCAGGTACAAACAGTGCCGGCCCTTCCAACAGGCAGTATAGGTGGTCGCCTAAAGCCCCACGACCGCCGCTCTTACATTATATTTACTGTGAGTGCTAGGACGAACACAAACATTTATATCATTAACAATGAACAGTGCACAAATGCCATTAAACAAGATACAATTCACAAAAGACGGTGAGAATTTATTTATTTTTTATCTCGCCAAGGGCCCCTCAAGCCTACGGGCCAGCAATGGGAACAAAGTTCAATATGAAACAAGTTCAGTTCATTACAAAATGTTATAGCTACATGCGACACAGTATAAAAAGTGTATTTTTGATGTTAATAGGAGTTTTTGTCCTAACTTACACATGCACAGAATGTCTATTTTCGAAACGACTGAACAACATCATAAACTACTATGACAATGATCAACTCAGGTACTGAATATGTGCTTTGCTCAATGTTAAATGTTACTAATGTGAGCTTAAATACCATTTTACATAAAATGTATTGCCATACTGATAACAGCAACAGATATTTTACCTCTTCACATCTTAAAATTAAAACCAGCAAACTAACAGTTTAAAAAATGAACGTTGAAATTGTGCCTCAGAGCAAACCAACAAATATCAGTCACTCAGCGTGTATTTTTAATCATTTTAAAGAGATTTACTTTGATTATAAACCATACCATTGTATAGAGAGTGCAGTGCACTATTCTACGCTTCAATGGCTGGTATTGAAATACTACAGTCGTGCTTTGTCTGGTGCAGACAGACAAATTGCTTGTCGCTGGAATCTTATTGTGTCAGGTGTAGTTTGGACATGAGGTTAGGCAGACTGAACTTTTTCATGAAGCATTTTTAATGCGTATATCAAAAAAATCATGTAAAACAGGAAGATGAAAAAAGCTACAAACATCCTCTAAAATCCAAAATTGTACTGAAGCAAAAGCCACTGAGAGCCACTGCCATGCACAGCCTGAACCACTTGTTGTTCATTCTAATAGCTTTGTTTTAACCTCTTAGGCCCGAAGACACAGCGAGAGTGTGTGAGAAGGAGAGCTTTAATGGATTCAGGCTTTTTGACTGAAACACCTTTTGAAAGCAAGCTTTAAAAAAAAAACATTTGTGGGCCTTTTAAAGTCTTTGTCCTTCTCTTTCCTCTCTTCTATCCCTCTGTCTATCTGTCCTTTTTGTACTGAGGTGCATTTGACCTCTTAATCACTGCCTGAGGTAAGCTCCACACAGCTAATGGATCTGTCCCTCTCGTTCTCACACACACATAGAGATTGTTGGTGCCATGGAGTGTAAACAGGGTGCCTCTTCAAAATGCTATTGTATAGTGTGAGAAGAGAGGAAGATCCTATCCTGGAGCACAGAGTCCATGTCACCATGACCTCGAGAAAGAGAAGTGTCTTCCTGAATTTAAAAACCTCCATAGACTCAATGCAGAGACTAATATTTATTTAGTTTTGTTGTGAAATATTTCTCAACTATGTTTAATTAGTTGGATGAAATAAAACCATTTTATTTTTTAGAAACAGTTTTTAAGGTCAATAATGTTAGCCCCTTAACAATTTTTTTGATTGGCTACAGAACAAACCAGTATTGTTCAATAAATTACTTAATTAACCTATCTTTGAGCCTTTAAATTGCAATTTTTAAAATAATTTAAATTTCATAGGCTTATCATTTGGACACATATACACTGCTAAATAAAGTAAAGGAAACACTTGGAGTTAAACATAGTGTTGTTTAAGTGTTCCCTTTATTTTAGCATATTATTTTTATTATAAAAAATAATAATGATAATAACCTACTTTTATTTAGCAAGGGAATATTAAATTGGTAATTAGCCTAATTAGTGTGATCATGTACAGCATTATCTTAAAATTAACCATTTCAATGTGGTACAACACCTGATGGCCCAGTCTGCGTTTTGTTTAACCATCTAGATTCTGAATATTTGAAGAAAAGATGAATCGCAGTATTGTATTTGCCGTGTCGCTGTAGTGTTGGGAGGAAACGTAGGCCTCAGGGGTCAGGGAGTGAGGTCACAGGGCGACACCCAGAACACAACCTGATACCCGCTCAGCCTCACACCCCTCTGACAGATAAGGAAGTCAGTCGGGTGGTCAGAAGTTGTTACACATCTAAAAACCTCCACTACAGTCCCTGGGGCTCAGTGTGCTTCCTTCAGTCCAAATGCGCACGCACACACACACACACAAACACGCACACACACACACGCACGCATGCGCGCACACACACACACACACACACACACACACACACACACACACACACATTGTATACGTACAGTGAAAGTCAAATATATGATGTGATCTGCCCTTCTAATTCAATTTAAAACAAAAATAATAAATGTACTGACAAAAAGAATGTGAAATATTCAACAGAATCTCAGAACAATTTGTAACTTCTTGATTTAGTTGCAAATTCGTATTCAGTTGTATGATCTCATTTGTACATTTTAGTACAACTTGCTCCTTCACCAATGAGGGAATAGAATTGAAATCTGAAATTTTTTTCAACGCTATATTTTTATCTATATAAAAAAAAGTTTAAAATAAGACTATACATTCACCGGCCACTTTATTAGGTACACACTTTACTAGTACTGAGTAGGACCCCCTTGTTCCTTCAGAACTGCCTTAATCCTTAGTGGCATAGATTCTACAAGGTACTGGAAATATTCCTCATCGATTTTGGTCCATATTGACAAGATAGCATCACACAGTCCCTGCAGATTTGTCAGCTACACATCCATGATGCGAATCTCCCATTCCACCACATCCCAAAGGTACTCTATTGGATTGAGATCTGGTGACTGTGGAGGCCATTTTAGTACAGTGAACTCATTGTCATGTTCAAATAACCAGTCTGACATGATTCACTCTTTATGATGTGGAGCATTATCCTGCTGGAAGTAGGCATCAGAAGATGGGAACACTGTGGTCATAAAGAGATGAACATGGTCAGCAACAGTACTCAGGTAGGCTGTGGCGTTGACACGATGCTCAATTGGTACTAATGGGCCCAAGGTGTGCAAAAAAATCCCCTGGATCATTACACCACCACCACCAGCCTGAACCGTTGACACAAGGCTGGATGAATTATTGCATTTATGTTGTTAACGCCAAATTCTGACCCTACCATTTGAATGTCGCAACAGAAATCGAGAGTCATCCGACTAGGCAACGTTTTTCCAATCTTCTATTGTCCACTTTTGGTGAGCCTGTGCGAATTGTAGCCTCAGTTCCCTGTTCTTAGCTGACATGAGTGGCACCCGCTGTGGTCTTCTGCTGCTGCAGCCCATCTGCCTCAAGGTTCAATGTGTTGTGCGTTCAAAGATGCTCTTCTGCATACCTCGGTTGTAACGAGTGGTTATTTGAGTTACTGTTGCCTTTCTATCAGCTGAAACATTCTACTATCTGGCCATTCTACTCTGACTTCTCGCTCACTGGATATATTTATATTATATATTTCGGACCATTCTCTGTAGACCCTAGAGATGGTTGTGCTTGAAAATCCCAGTAGATCAGCAGTTTCTGAAATACTGAAAAACAACCATGCCACGTTCAAAGTCACTTAAATAGTCACTCAAAGTCACCCGTTCCTAAATGCATTGAGTTGCTGCCATGTGATTGGCTGATTAGAAATTTGCATTAATGAGAGTGTAAGTATAAAATATGTAAGTTTGTAAAATTAATATGTAAAATATGTCCTAATCTTTGGATGTCACACACACAATTAAAATAATAAATAAATATATGGGAGACTCTCTTACACACTTATCTATCTATTACACAAACTGTCAGACATAGTGATGACAAACAGCGTCTAAGAGGAGGGAAAGACCCTTAAGAATCAAAAGCAGGACATGAAGGAGACAAGTTTGCATCTGTGTGTGTGCGTGCACGCATGCATGCATGTGTGTGAGCGAGACTAGGGACTAACCTGATAATAGTTACATCAGAAGAAATATTCTTTTCTATCTCGCTGTTAGTGCTCATTATTTTTCTTAAATAGTCTAACTCTTTATAGTGCTAATATTCCCCTGTCTGCATTTCTCTTCAGTGTCTCTGTCCGACAGGAAGGGCTTTTGTACTGTTGACAGATGAGGCTGTACCTCTGATCATCGGCAAAGACACTTTCTCTCCCTCTGACCCAGGAACTGATGATTGAGCAGCATTAGAGAGCGAGGGATAAGGTGACCACTTAAAGCACAGTTTTGTATGTGCGTGTCCTTCTGTGTATCTCTGTGCTAGCTGTGTGTGTGCGAGTCTAGATTCCACACAAATGGTTTTTCCCCTTAGATCAATGGATTGGTACGTTTGCTTGAACAGTTTAGCTTGTGACTTTGTCTGTTTCATGACTGGCTGTACACTGTAAACATATCTGTTAACCATTTTTTGTGATTATTGCTATTTTTCTGTTTAGTTACACTTTCACCTTAATCCTTGCTCTAAAAATGTTGATGTTAAAAAGTTTAACAATGTGGCTTTCATAGACATTAGTATAGCAAATGATAAAAAGTCAATAAAAGTCACTGTTAAACTGCAGATTTATTTTTCAACTTCAAATAAAGGCAGAGCAGAGATCAAAATGCAGTTTGAAAGTGTAAATGAATGGAAAGACACCTGTGAACCACAAATTAACAGATATTTTTAAATTATACTTTTGGAATTAAAAATGAGAAAAATTTCCCTAAAAATCTACGTAACAAAGGGACGTCATTAAAGAGAAAAAAAGAGGAACTAATAGGTTTGTATTCACATGCAAAAACTGTAGTTTTTTTGTACCTTTTCATAACACAAATAATGACTATAACAATTAACAATAAAGAAAAAAATCTAAATATAAAAGAATAGCAGAATCTACAACACAACTATAGCAATAATAACAAACTGAAATCACTTTTAAAAATCTTTTCCAGCTGATGAACAGTAAAAACATTACCAGCAATTCAGAATTCAAAAAAGTTTAAGCGTTTAAGTGTAAGGTGACAAAACTGCATTGTGTTTATTATAATACCGCTAATAACGTTATGCTATGTTTCAATTATCTTTGTAGTTAACATTCTTCATGAAATGGAAGTAGACAAAGTACACAAGTTTATAGGGAAATAATATGTAGGTTAAGGTTAGTTAACACCAAAGACAGCAATAATGATGAAGATATATGCCCTTGTCCCAATTTGTGTACTATGATTCCAAATATTATTCATTCATTTTCTTTTCAGCTTAGTCCCTTTATTAATCTGGAGTCGCCACAGCGGAATGAATCGCCATCTTATCCAGCATGTTTTACGCAGCGGATGCCCTTCCAGCTGCAACCGATCACTGGGAAACACCCATACACTCTCATTCCTACACATACACTATGGACAATTAAGCTTACCCAATTCACCTATACAGCATGTCTTTGGACTGGGGGAAAGCGGAGTACCCAGAGGAAACCCACACCAACCCGGGGAGCACATGCAAACTCCACATAGAAACGCCAACTGACTCAGCCGAGGCTTGAACCAGCGACCTTCATGCTGTGAGGCGAATGTGCTGTTATGTATTTTTTTTATTATCATTTTTGTTTTGTTTGTATAATAAGCTTTTATTTGTGCTTACTGTTTGCTCTAGAGAAAAATGAGTGCTTCATTTCTCAATATTTAAATACAAAATTGAATAAATGTTTACTTAAGTATGTTAATATCTTTTCAGTTCCTTTTTTAACTAACACTTACTGCATTTTAACAGTAAGAAGCTACGATACAGATTATTGAGCTGAAGCTTGACTATAAAATTAAATTGCAAATCAAATCAAAATTGCAATATCTGTCAAAACATAATAATAATAAAATAATTAATAAATAAATCGCAATTAGATATTTTCCCCAAATCGCACAGACCTACTATAGTCTAACATTTTAATTTAATATGTTTACTTAATATTTTTAATGGAGTTACTTGTTAACAAAGGTTTGGCAGTGGAACCACGCCTCACTTTGTCTCCATTAACCAATCAATTGCTCCCCTAAAATTTATTTAGGACAGACCAGCCCTCTAGCACTGTTCTTCTCGTTCTCTTAAACCCACCCTCCCTCCCTCTATTTCTTCACTTCATATTAACAATCCTATAACCCTCTCTTCACTCCTGGTTGTATGGGGGGTCCAATCACTCTACCAAAATATTAGAGACGGTACCCCCACTCTGAGTCTCTGGGCATCATTGTATAGAACGCCCGATTAATCTACCTACCTGTTCACTGTTTATACCTCTTTCTTCTCTTCCTCTTCATCCAACTGTTCCCTTACCATCCCTACATCCCTATAATAAAGTCTTGCTCAAAGTGTGGCGTGGTCCATGCTGGTGAAATAGTGCAAAAACAGTCCCGATCTTAAGCTGTTGTTGACTGTTGACAACATGTTGCTAAGGTGTTGCTAAGGTATTCTGAGCCACTCTTTATACATTTCTACTGCTAACTATTCAATACTTTCATTCATTAATTTTATTTTTGGCTTAGTCCCTTTATTAATCCGGGGTCGCCACAGCGGAATGAACCGCCAACTTATCTAGCACATGTTTTACGCAGCGGATGCCCTTCCAGCTGCAACCCATCTTTGGGAAACATCCATACACACTCATTCACATTCAATTCACCTGTACCGCATGTCTTTGGACTGTGGGGGAAACCGGAGCACCTGGAGGAAACCCACGTGAACGCAGGGAGAACGTGCAAACTCCACACAGAAACGCCAACTGACTCAGTCGAGGCTCAAACCAGCAACCTTCTTGCTGTGAGGCGACAGCACTACCTACTGCGCCACTGTGTCGCCTATTAAATATTTTATACTTACAAAATAAAAACTCTCAATGTGCAATGTAAAAGTCACAGAATTGGATGCTTTGCACAATAGAAGTAGCCCACCTCAAAATTTAACAAGTGTGCGGGTGTGTAAATGTCTAAAAAACAAAATATAGGTTTTATTTGTCACGAAGAGCTTGTCTGAACAGGAAAAAAAGGACATTTTCCGTCACATCACCTTAACAGCCACAGTAAAACAATCCCCAAATGTGTCATTACACCAAGATGATCAAAGACGATTCTGATTTCAAAGATCAGCATTGTCATTAAAGGCCCTGAAACACTTGGTCTCGTGTGTGTGTTAATGCAAGGGAAAGACCTACAAAACCATATTATGGCCTTTGTCAGCATCAACAGTTTTATGTTTCATGATAATTAAGATGAATTTCACACAGACACATGGTAAAATTCCATCCCTGTACATCTGGTGTGATGTGGTTTCGGTAAATTATTTGATGATGTCATTCATCTGGATCTGAGAGGTTATGGGTAAGTTACATACACAGGTTATGGAAACAAATGACATATGCTGTAGCCATCGAATTATGGTAAACTGAACCTATATTTGTGAACTACTGAACAGAGTAGATGTACAGCATTTAAACAGGTATTGCATAACATTAAGTCATTTAGCAGATGCTTTGTCCAAAGCGACTTTCAAATGAGGAGGCATTCAGCGATTCAATAAAATAAGGCAATACACATAAGAAGTGCTAATTATACAAAGCAACTGTTAGCGCTCAGAGAATTGAGTGCTGGAGTAAGATGGGGAAAGAGTTTCTTTTAGGTTTGTTTTTATATAGAGAGAAGAATGTTTCTACATGTGGTTTGTCAAGCCCGCTCACCTGTGTTTTGTTTTTTGGAGATATTAAGTGATCGTAAGAAATTGTCTAGTGACAGCATATCCTGACAGCATATGTTTTAGGTCATTGTAACATTAAATTAAGTTAATTATGTTCTTACTCATTTTATGAGTTACGCAAATTGTTTTAAGTCAGTTTAACATAGTTCAAATGGATTTGTTGAGTTAATTTGATTCAGCTTAAAAATGTAAGGCAACTAGGATTTTATTTTACAGTGTATGAAACTTATTAATAGGGCCAGACAGAATCTGCGGACATTTTTTGCTATTTTGAGAATTTTGTAAAAAAAAAAACTGTGGATTTATGCGGAATGATTTTAGGAGTATTATAACTAAAATTGTAATTTGATGTATGAGATGAAAAATAATACTTTTTTAACTTTTATTTAATGTTTACATTCAAAAATTCAAATTATATCCACTTATTTGGTAAACAAAGCAAGTCTCTGATATAATATATCTTCTGAAAAAAGATAAATATATTACTTTACAAACTGTATTGTAAATAAATCACATGAACATTTTA
Organism: Danio tinwini; assembly: GCA_903798205.1. NCBI lineage: Eukaryota > Metazoa > Chordata > Actinopteri > Cypriniformes > Danionidae > Danio > Danio tinwini. The sequence continues at coordinate 3,892,938 of CAIGQZ010034910.1, forward strand.
ATATTACTATTATTATATCACAATAATATTAGTGAAATTAATTTAAAAACTGAATAAATATACATTTACACAAGTAAACAAAATAGACTCAATGATGGGCTAAAAATCTGCGGATTTCTGCGCACGCAGATTCCATATGGGCCTACTTATTATACATAAAAAGTATTATATAAAAATGTATCATCTTGTGTTTGACACATCTGGAGTGAAATAACACAGAAAAGATATCTTGCTAATTTGAAAACATGCCTTAGGTGTCAAAATATAAATTTGGCTTGTATGTGGGAAAAATTCAAGTTATTCTTTTTGGGAATCCCTGATATTTTATAATATAAAGTATCAGAATGTTTACATTTGTTTGTTTGTAAATGGCAGATTACAGATATATGTCAGAGAAGATCTGGCCATGAGTGCTTGACTACACAACAAGCCCCTGCATGTCTTTAACCTGACTTTGAGCTTTAGTTGGTATTCTTGGTCTCTGCTGTTAAAATTAATAACGGGATTTGTTCAGCCACCCCAGACAGGGAATGTCTTCTACACTTATCCATCTCCTGCCCTCTCTCGCATTGTACATAGTTTAAACATCAGAGATTAGTCATGAGAGAAAAATGAATACCCGCCACCTGCAGCATCTTTTGACCTGAAATGCAGGATGTTTGGGAAAAAAAACCCAAAGGGCAAGATCACATTAGACAGAATCTGCATACAATTACAAAACTTAGTTCTGTGTGTACAAATGATGCTCTAAATTTATTTGATGTAATTATATAATATTTAAAATAAAATAAATAAATGTCTGTGGGAATTTGTGTTATTGATGGTTTGTCTTTTTTTGTAATTTACCAAAAATGCAAAGAATTTTGCAATTGTAATAGCAATGAACTTGTTGGCAAGTCTTTTGTTCAGAAATGAAAGAAATCTTCATTTATTTCAAGCAAAAATATCAAAATGACTACAGATATAGTTGAAGTATACAGTTGAAGTCAAAATTATTCTTTATTATAAAAAATATATATCATTAATGAATTTTATTTTTTTTTTTAATATTTCCCAAGTGCTGTTTAAGGACCAAAAGAATTTTACAGTATTTCCAATAACATTTTTCTTAGTTAAAAGCAGTTTTGCATAATATATATATATAT
>CAIGQZ010034910.1:3897106-3910013 GCA_903798205.1 Danio tinwini
ATAATAATAATAATAATAATAATAATAATAATAATAATAATAATAATCCCTTAAATTTATATAGCGCTTTTCTGGGTACTCAAAGCGCGTTACACATTGGGGGGAATCTCCTCTTCCCTCAACCCTGTTTTAGTCTCTATCAAAGGCTTACCCTGTTTAGTTGATATCAGTTCTAATACACAGTAAATAACTGGAAAGAGGAAATACTCCTTAACGCAAACTTTTTTTTTTACTCTTTTATTGTATACTTGCTCTATTATTTATTTATTTATTTTTTAATTTTAATTTATTATTAAAATGTAAAAAAAAATCTCTCAAAGGATATGTTTGTTTTTAATTCATAAATTTAATTTAATTAATTTTGAGGGGATAGTGGGAAACTAAGAAAATTAAGACAGTCTGTCATTTTTTCTATGTTGTATTGTATACTACTATGTATGGTTCTGTTAAACACAAACAAAAAAGAAATAAACAATTTAGATAAAAAGGTAGATTAAAAAATATTTCAATGTCACATGACTTTATTGTCACAACTATACAACTGATTAACAATGCAGTTCCGACTATGCCATTTCTCCCTGATTACTATTGTAACCAAGCATAAAACGTTATTTATCCAACATAATATAAAGGAGACATATTGTTTCCTGTGTGTTAGGAAAAGGTAAGAATTAACATTCATGTTCTCAAATTGCAAGACAGATTTATCAAGCAAAGTAAATAACACTTAGATCAATGTATACATTAACAGTTACACTTTACAAAAGAGTTAATGTTAGTACTGACATGAACTAATAATAAATAGTACTTGTACAGCATTTATTAATCTTACTTCAACATTTACTAATGCATTATTACAATCCAAATTCATGCTTGTTCAGTGAGTTAACATGAACTAACAAGGAACAATACTGATGAATGAATACTGTAATAAATGTATTGTTCATTGTCCATGTTATACATTCACAAACTAATACAACCTTATTGTAAAGTGTTACCAAGTAAATGAATGTCTAAATCTTGGTTGCTTTGAAAAAGGTTTAGGTATGACCCCAGTCTGTTTGATTTATTCTAGGGGATCAGAGCTCGTGAGATTCTGCACTCTGCCATGGAGAAGATCATAGAGGAGAAGCTGAAAAAACAGCAAGCCAGCGATTACTGCGATGCTTTTGACTACATGCTGAGCAGTGCAAGGGAAAATGACTATGAACTTACAATGCAAGAGCTCAAGGTAAACCAAAAGACGCCAAATCTAAAAATATTGTGTGCTATCCAGTTTTACAATGATTATAATGTCTTTCATTGAAATATGCTTTCCTACCAAAAATTCTTGTCAGGCATATTTAGAACAAGGACCATTTGATCACATATTAAACAATGCCATTTAAGGATCACAGTGCAGCCCCAAAACTCTAATTTGTTGTCATTTTAAATGCAGATTTTATTTGTCATTATTCTTCAAAGCACTATAGGCTTTACCCATTTGTTAGCAAGAAGTCCTTAAAGGGATTGTTCACCTACAACTCAAAATTAAATTATCATTTACTCTAACTTCACTTGTTCCAAACCTTGTTTAAGTTTTTTTTCCTCCATTGAACACAAAATAAGATATTTTGAAGAATGTTGGTAACCAGTAACCATTTATTTTCATACTGTGGATGTCGATGGCTATCGGTTTCCAAAATGTGTTCAAGCAAAAAAAAAAGGTGTAAAGGTGAGTAAATGCTAAATAATAGTTCACTTTTAGGTGAACATTCCCTTTAATTATGTAAATATAATACAGACTTGCATGATCACTTATTATTTTATACATTTAATGAAGAATCAGTACTCTTGCTCAGATTTAACATGCTTTATTTAGCATGCTTTATGTTAAGCTAAATGATAATGGAACATTCTTCCACCAAATATGTTGATATTATATTTTCTCAAAGGTTATTCAAAATGTGACCCTGGACCAAAAAAATCATAAGATCAGTCATAAGATATTTTTTTATTGGGATTTATACCTATAAATAAATAAATAAATAAATAAATAAATAAATAAATAAATAAATAAGCTTTGCATGCATGTATGGCTTGTTAGTATTGAACAATTTTTGGCAGAGATACAAATATTTCAATATCTGGAATCTGAAGCTTTAAACAAAATCTATTTAGAAAACTGTCATTAAAATTGTCCAAATTATTAATTATTTGTCTTTGTCGTGACAACTTGACTTTATCAAGAAAACAAAACTTGTCATAAATCTGTCATAAACATGATTGTTATGAAGCCATTATAAATGCCATCAATTTTATAACACAGTCATTGATATTTGTCATTAAATATTAATGATGGTGTTAAAAATTATTACTTTTTTATTCATTCATTCATTCATTCATTCATTTTCCTTTGGCTTAGTCCCTTTATTCATCAGGGACATCGCCACAGTGGAACGAACTGCCAGCTTATCCAGCATATGTTTTACAGAGCCGATGACTTTCGAGCTGCAACCTAGTACTGGGAAACATCCATACACACTCATTCACACACATACCCTGTGGGCAAATTAGTTTATTCAATTCACCTATAGAGCATATCTTTGGACTGTGGGGGAAACCAGAGCACCAGGAATAAACCCATGCCAACACGATGAGAACATGCAAACTCCACACAGAAACGCCAAACCAACAACCTTCTTGCTGTGAGACGACAGTGCTAACCACTGAGCCATGGTGTCGCCTGATTACTTTTAATGAGACATTTTTATGACAAACGCAGTTTGTTCCACAAAAATATTGATGACACAATTTTAATGGCTCATGAAAATCATGTTTATGATAGGGGTCTAATAATCTAGGAGGGCTAATAATTCTGACTTCAACTGTATGCCCATGCAACCTAAGGGTCAATTATTAAGTCCCGAAAACTGAAATATTTGCATTTAATTTGAATTCAGACTTACAAAATAAAAATGCATTTCAGGAAACGGCAGTAGAGTTAATCTTTGCTGCCCACTCGACAACGGCCAGCGCTTCAACATCCCTGATCCTGCAGCTGCTACGTCATCCAGACGTGAGCGAACGAGCCAGAGCAGAGCTGGAGAGTGAAGGCTTGATCACCGACAGCCACGGACACTGCCACTCTCGATGTAATGGAAATGCCATCAGTGAAGAAGGCGAAGCTGCAGAGAAGAGCACTGGTGACTGGAAATCAGCGATCAATAAAGCAGCTTGTTTTGAAACAGGGGACAAGGAGGAGAGCCGTCGCTCTCGGACCCATGTCCCTTACCTGAGCTTGGAGAAACTGAGTCAACTTTCATACCTGGACTGCATAGTCAAAGAGGTGCTTCGGTTTCTCCCACCGGTGTCAGGAGGATACAGGACAGTTCTGCAAACATTCGAACTGAACGTGAGTAGCTTTTTAGAACATGGCATTGATAGTGCATTTTTTAAATAAACAACATTTAATCAAATGAAGCTGAGGAATCTTTATGAGTCTATATTGTTTTAAAAACTGATTTTAAAATTATGATATAGTACACTTAAAAATTGCTGTAACATTTACAGTATTACTGCTAATTTTGGTTGCCAATTTTACAATGTGCTTGTAAATTTTACAGTATTACTGGCAAAATTCACAAACACCACTGTAAATTAAAAATTATAACTGTGCTGTAAGTTTACAGCACAATTGTAGCTGTTAATTTACAGTGCACTTGTCAATTTTACAGTATTACTGGCAACCAAAATTGCCAGTAATACTGTAAATTTTACAGCATTTTTAGTGTATGAACAATCATCATCATCAATGTGCTGCAGATAAAAAAACATGGATTATTATTATTATTTCAGATTTAGCTGAGACTTTTCAGTCATAAAGTTTGTATTACTCATTTATTATTTGAGGCAATTAAAATGATACATAACTTTGAAACATAAACTGTATGAATCAAAAATAGTAATAGCAAAACTAATAATCTTCATTATTAAAAACATGGAAGAAAAAATATTGTAACTTTCTTGTGCACTGAACAATCAAATGCTCATATTAGTAATTTTATGTTGGGCACAATTATGAATAATAACATTATCAATTGAAATTTTTATTCTAATTTAGTACATTTTCTAATTTAGTATATAATAGTATAGTATTATTATTATTATTATTATCATCAACATCAGCATTATTGTTATTAATAATAATAATCAGAGTCATATAATAAAAATTCATGGTAGAAAACAAAAAAATGTAAGAGTTTTATTATTCATTTTTTATTCTTTTGTTAATTAATTTATTTTATGTTAGGGATAAACATTACAATTTAAAATTGTATCAATTATACATTATAATATCCTGAAAAATCATCATGATCACCTTATGTTGCCAATGAAAAAATTATTGTGAAATGTTCTGTCAATTAAACAGTAAAAGGTTAGATAAAAAAAAATTGAAATGTCACTATATAAATAAACAATATATTAGTTATGTATTTTGAGACAAATGAAGGCTCTGTGTCTGTGTTGTATCTAATATAAGCATCCCCTATGCTTTGTATCTCCAGGGTTATCAGATCCCAAAGGGCTGGAGTGTCATGTACAGCATCCGCGACACACACGAGACGGCAGAAGCTTATCAGAACCCGGAGCTCTTTGACCCAGACCGTTTCTGTGTGGATCGAGACGAAAGTAAAAGCGAGCGCTTCAGTTATGTGCCTTTCGGAGGCGGTGTGAGGAGATGCATTGGCCGGGAGCTCGCTTTGATTGTGCTCAGAACTCTGGCAGTGGAGCTGCTGGCCACGGCGGACTGCACTCTGGCAACCCAAACATATCCAAGGATGCAGACAGTACCAATTGTGCATCCGGTCAATGGACTGCATGTGTTTTTTAAATACAGAACCCAAGGGATCGAGAGAACTCGGAGGGAGTCTACGCACATATAAGCAAATAAATAAATACATTACAATAACCAAGCAGACACTATACCACTTAGGACACTTATTCACAACCATCAGACTGCCTTTGGAAACATATCATATGCAGTTTTCTTACTGGTGTTTAAGTAAAGAAAAAAACACCTGGAAATCTGAAAGAGTTGGGTTAAAAATTATGGAGCCAGATCAGTCTTAAAAATAATTCATTCATTTATCTTTAGCTTAGTCTCTATTTCAGAAGTTGCCACAGTGGAAGGAACCACCAACTATTCCAGCATATGTTTTTTACGCAGTGGATGCTCTTCCAGCTGCAACCCAGTACTGGGAAACACCCATACACACTCATTTATACACAAACACACACACACACACACACACTCATACTCGTCTTTAGATTGTGGGAGAAACCGGAGCACCAGAGGAAACCCATGCCAACACGAAGAGAAAATGCAAACTCCACACAGAAATGCCAACTGGTCCAGCAGGCACTTGAACTAGCAACCTTTTTGCTGTGAGGCGACATTGCTAACCACTGAGCCACCCTCCCCTCAAAAATAATACATTTACAAAATAAAATTCAGACACTAATCACATTTAGAAAATTTAATTAGCAAATTCAAAAGACAATTTATAAATACACAAATCCAATTCGTGAATTTAAAACAATTTATAAATACACAAAACATGAACACGCAAATTCAATTTGTAACTTCAAAACACAATTCATGAATATGTAAATCCTATTTGTAAATTCAAAACGATTCATAAAAATATGCCAAATCAATTCGTAAATTCAAACCATAATCCATAAATTCAAAACACAATTCGTAAACTCAAAACACAATTCATGAATACGTAAATCATATTCATTCATTCACTCATTCATTTTCTTTTCAGCTTTCAGTCCCTTTATTAATCTGGGGTAACCACAGCGGAATGAACCGCCAACTTATCCAGCATGTTTTACACAGCAGATGCCCTTCCAGCTGCAACCCATCGCTGGGAAACATCCATACACACCCATTCACACACATACACTACAGACAATTTAGCTTACCCAATTCACCTATAGCACAAGTCTTTGAACTTGTGGGGGAAACCAGGGTACCCTGAGGAAACACAAGCAAACACGGGGAGAGCATGCAAACTGCACACAGAAATGTCAACTGACCCAGCCGAGGCTCAAACCAGCAACCTTCTTGCTGTGAGGCGATTGTGCCACCGTGCTGCCATAAATCCAATTTGTAAATTGAAAACACTTCATAAATACACAAATCCAATTCATAAATTCAATTTGTAAAATTAAAATACAATTTATAACTGCACACATCCAATTAATTTAGGGAAAAATTTATGATTATTATTTTACTTGTAAATTTACACATTGTGTTTTAAACTTACGAATTAGATTTGTGCATTTATGAATTTATGTGTCTTGAATTCTTGAATTGGATTTTGTAAATGTGAATTGTGCTGTGCATGTATGAGTTTTATTTTTGCAAATGTATTATTTCTGAAACTGATCTGGTTCCATAAACAAATGGCTGATCATCAGAAAATGCTAAGCCTTCATGTCTCATTTTTAGTGAACTTGTAGAAAAGGTAAATATCCACTAAAATTCATGAACAAAAAAAGTTACTTAAGCCTGTGTAAAATGCAAACAAAGCTGTTGAATAACCAAGCCATTTTCATGTGCAGGGGAACATCTACAAAGAAAAAAAAACTATTATAATTGCATTTAATTCATTTGTTTCATCTCAGATTTGTATGTGATATATAAACAAAAACTGTGTTTGTTTTTTTAAATGAAGTAGGAATGCAAATAAGCTCTATTTATATGTATATTTTTCAAGTGTATAGGAATAGCTCAGTAAATAAGAAATAATATTATGCCACTTTTTAATTTCTAGGCCGCTGTAATATTAAAATGTACCGCTCTAGTACTTACAGGAGGTAAATATTGCTTAAAATCACATAAATAGGAGACTAATGCATAGCGATTGGTGTTTATCATGAATGTAAGCTGTGAAAAATGATCCTTGCGCTGTGAACTGGGGGATCGGTTTACATACAGGGAAGGAGAAAACGAGCAGCACTTTTTCTCCAAATTAGGAGTATATGTACTTGTCTTGTCAATAATTGTGTGTAACTTGTAGTTCCTGTGCTCATGTTTGTCTTGTCGAATAGTGCTCATGTTAATTTTATTATTATCTTTTATGGTATCTATTTTGAAAGCTCTGCTATAATGTTTATAATGGTTCTGTTCAATAAAGATATTTAAATGTGTTTATTTGCACATTGTTTAGTGTGAGCATTTTTTTCGGGGAAAATACATGAGAATTATTTGATGATTTATTTAAGTCATAGATTCCAGATATTCAAATAGTTGTCTCTGCCAAATATTGACCAATCCATGATAATGATTACTATGATGATGATGAAGACGATGACGATGAAAGCCTTTATTTGTCACATACACTGTTACATACAGTGAAAATTGGACCCCTCCGACCATACAAGAGGTAGCATAAAAAAGTAAAAAAGACACATTAAAGGAAAATCATACATCAATTGAAAGCATATTTATTCAGCTTTTCAGATTTCAATTTTCAAATAATTTACACTTATGCTAGGTTTGTGGTTCAGGGATATGGGGGGTATATTACAGAAACAATCCTATCTGATTGGTAACCATGGTTATTTAAGTTAACTTAATGGTAATTTCAATTTCAAACCACATTTAGGACAAAAGCTCTTATTAAACAGCATGTCCTATGTGTGTTATCTATACAAAGAGTGTAGGGGTATTACAGAAGCATCCTAAGTGAAGTTTTTTCCAGAGGAGAATGTGATATGATTAATCGCAGCTGGTCTCTCATCTGTAATCAGCAATAACCAATCAGCATTGATTCAAGTCTACAGACCGATTACGCCCTACTGCTTTATATTCGTTTTGGAAGAATCCCCCCTTCCACCCCATCTCCTCCTTTTCCTCCTTTACCAGGGGGAGTTCTCAAGACCTACCTGATCTCGGACCCCCTTATATGCTTGTTGACCAGGCTCAATTATCTCCGAGCTCAGGGTTCCCTCCTGGGACAGCATGTCAAACCTGCTAATAGTGTCAAGCGATATCTAAGTGCAAACTCTTGAACTTAACAAAGAATCCTAAAAATGTCTCAACTTTAAGGTAACCCAGAAGCTTATAATTGACATGTCCAACAAGGCCACTCTTAATTATTAAAATGAAGATCAAAAATGTTTGGAGGATCCTGAATGTTCCCATGACGAAACACTGACCGCCTTGCAACATGATGTTACAGTTAGCACAGGAACTGCAACCAGCATTACAGAAACCAACAAAGTGTCACGATTCCCAAAGCATTTTCAATTATAGTTCAAGTGACTAATGCAAGTGAATAATTTGCAGTTTTGTGTATCCGTTTTCTTTAGGCTAACTTATTAGGAACCTGTGCAGTGTTGGTTGATTTGTAACAACCCTGAGAGTGGATTGTTGAACTTGATGACAGTTTAAGGTTTCCTAACTAAAGATAAAAAAGGATTTTGTAAGAATGGATATGAATCCCAAATTAAAAATGTGCTTAATAATTTCCTTTTTCGTGCGAACTGGAGAAATTCAATGTACGATATCTTAAATTAAGCCCTAAGACAAGAAATGTTCTGTAATATGCCGCCAGGGTCCCATTAAATATTGCTGACTCATATTTTTTTTCTTTTTGGAATTTAAAGAAACTATATAACACTATATGACATATTTGATTTCGCAACTGTTTAAACAACACACTGTTTCTGTGACTGTCCAAAGTATATGAATCTAATAAGGCATGCAACTGGCTGATGATGTGAAGCATGTATGTGGCCAAAAGTCTTACATCAGCATCGCAACCTGCACTGTAAGATAGCGCTAAACCTAAAAGTTGTTGATAATAACACAAGGTTAAGCACAGGTAAAAAAGCCCAAAAGAGTCCTTTCGTCATTTCAGAGGGAAAAAGTTATAGGTGCAGTATGTAAGTTTGACACCCAGTGGTTGATCTAGGTATTGCATTCCTGGATCAAAACAAATGCAAGCACAGGTTGCCAAATTGAGGACCAACAAAAGCGAGTCTGACGATCGAGCCTGAAGGCTGATTGAAATCGTGTTCTATAAAAGATGTGAATAAACCACTGTGAAATAAATAGGTTTATTTCACACTAAAGAAACTATAAGCAAAAAGAAATGTAAAGAGAGGTACCTTTTCCGAGGGGTTTAAGTGTGAAAGTACCTGCTAAATCACTTCATCCGTTCATTTATTTACACTGAAAAAATTGCTGCATTGTAAAAGTGCTCTCAAACAGTCATAGGTGTCTTCAGTACTTTGGTGGACACAGTCTAAAATGGGATGAAATGAAATTAGATATTATTAAATATATCTGACTCTTACTGCAATTTCTAGTAAATGACAGTCACATGATAATATTTTTTTTGGACTAGATGAGCATTAGAATGTTACATTTAAACATTTAACACTATACTACACTCTAGATAGAACATGAAGGACAAGACTGTAGTGTTTCTATAGGCAGAGCAGCGGCTGAGTCAACCAGCAGCAGACATCTAGCCTCTCTTATCAATACAAACTATTTGAAAGATTTTAAGGTCACCGAGCAAAAGAGGGAGCAGCTTACACACATGTGAACATAACACTGACAAACAAATCTGTCATGGACTGACACACACACACACAGTTAAGACTAACAGCCTAAGGGCACACAGACATGCCAGATGGAGAATATACCATAATTGTCAAGGGTGGGAGAGAAATTAGAATGAATAGGACAGAAGGTGAAAATATGGGGAGTGATGAAAGAGAGAGACAGGTATGGATAGACAGAGGAAAACAGATGCATGAAGTTGAAGTGATTGGCAAAATTCTAAAGGATCTCTAATGGCATTTTTTCTATTATTTGTAACCAGTCCCGATGGAAACGAATAGGGCTGCTCAATTTATTATTTTAGCATTGACATTGCAATGTATGCATCCGCAATAGTCACAGCGCTTAAATAAGCATTGTAGAGTATTTGAGCAAAAGTCACAGTTCAGAACAAAAGATTTGTGGAGTCACTGCCGAGTTTAACCACAACAAAGTAAAATTTCATAGTTTGCATGTTTTTTAAAGGCCTGAGAGAGATTAAAGTATTCAGGCACTAGACCCTTTGCCAATTGGATGTTTACTCATTCATTCATTCATTTTTTTTTTCCTCTTAGTCCCTTTTTTTAATCCGGGGTCGCCACAGCAGAATGAACCGCCAACATGTTTTACGTAGCGGATGCCCTTCCAGCTGCAACCCAGCAATCTCTGGTAAACATCCATACACACTCATACACTACGGACAATTTAGCCTACCCAATTCCCCTGTACTGAATGTCTTTGGACTGTGGGGGAAACTGGAGCACCCAGAGGAAACCCACACGAATGCAGGGAGAACATGCAAACTCCACACAGAAATGCCAACTGACCCAGCCGAGGCTCGAACCAGCGACCTTCTTTCTGTGAGGCAACAGCACTACCTACTGCGCCAATGCGTCGCCCCAATTGGAAGTTTAATAAAGAACTATTTTATTGCATTATTTTTACAATAAAGACTTTGCAATTTTTACAGTTATATATACAAAATGACAAGCGATGCACTGCTTATTTCACTTTCATCTTTGTTTTATTGTATTTATCTATGCTTGTAATTAGTTTATTACATTTAATGCATCATTCACTTCCTTACAGAATCATCCCAATAAATCTAATTTGATACATTTGGTAACATTTTAGGATCCAATCCTCGCTATTAAATAATTGCTTCTAGACCCTTTTCATATTTCTAGGTTTCTTAGTAATGGAAGGTGTCATGGTTGGATAAACCTACAGTGCATTGAATGAGAGATACAACAAATGACCTTTTTACAATTTGCTGAGAAAATAAAAGAAAAACTCCACGATGGTGTTATCAAGGTTTTCAGAAAAAGGAAAAAAATATTGTGTCACTGATGACTTACTCTCAGCCCCATAGACACTGCATTAGAAACACCTCACATAAGCGGTAATTTGTTTTTTGCATAAATGCATATAAATGTTCACATGTTTAAAAAAAAAAATATATATATATATATATATATATATATATATATATATATATATATATATATATATATATATATAAATAACATTTATATGCAATAAGGCAGAGCGTGAGTGGAGCTACAAACGCCTGCTATAGCATTTGGCTTAGACCGGTTTTCTTTAGGAGAAACGCTTAATACTTCATTACCCATGACTCGTTTGTGTTCTGACCACATTTGCTTGGTTGTACATTATATCAATAAAGTGTTTAGTCTTCTAAAAACACTGTTGTAATACACTGAGCCACTAAGCATTGTTCTTCTGATGTTTTTCTACAGGAGGAAAATTCAAATTACTTTAAAATACTTCAAATATATCCTGTGTTAGTAAATGCAAAGCTATTTATGTAATCCAGACATAACACTGTATGACAACTTTCAGATGACTGTTCTATAGTCTACAGCTAATCAATTTGTCAGTTTCTGGAGTGTATTACAGGTCTAAAGAAATTTATAAATGATAAACTATGTTAAGTAAAACAACTACATTTATAGATATGGTATATAAGTATATAATTTCACTCACCTGGGAAATGGAGGCAACTTGAATGGTTTGTGAGCACAATTAAGGGCACATGTCATATTATCTGATGTCATATTATCTGATAATTGTAGGAAATAATTCCAAAAGGCAAATGACTGTGTAAATAAACATTAAACAAAACAAAAATATAATGTCTTTGCCAAAATCAGCGGCTAATCAGCTGGAATTAGCTGAGGTGACGAGACAGCGAGCAGCGGGACTTAGCTGTCACTCAAGTGGCCACAACCTTAATTATGCAGACTTAATATAACTTAATAAAAATGAAACGGATGAGTTCTAAAAAAAAAATTCACCCCCTCACAGTTGTCATGAAGGGTAATATTAGTTATATGCACCAAAACCATCTTTTGTACCAGGCTGTAAACATGTTATCATCAGCTGTAAAATTGGCCAATTTACCATTGCAGTCAGAAACATTTAGATTTCCTGGAGCCAGCCCCCAAAGGTGAGTCGATGAATTGCAGTTTTAGTTACTTCCGTATTGGCTTGCCGAGGGGGAGCAGGAGGTTTTCGATTGGTGTTGACACACTAACCACTAGGTTATTAGCGCCAACAGTGTAGTAGATATTTTATTGGTGCCAAAGTTGAACTTGTGTCATACAGAAATAGTATCATCTTTTATGCTTTATTTGATAACTACTTTTTGAAAATAACAGTAAAAACAATATCTGCTCTGCTGAAGTAAATGTTAACAGTTTTCCCTCTTTCTCTTTAAACTTGTTTGATCTAACAATCAAATTTCCATTGAGATGAATGCAGTAGCATCCTATATTTCTCTCTACATTGTTAGAATCTGCCCTTAAGGCAGGATCATTGTTCAGCTGAACTTCTGAACCGGATTAGTTTTTGTGTATGCGTGTATACATAATGTCACACCTTCAATCATCAGACTGCCAGCGGGATAAACAACATGATTTGTAATTGCCAATGACTTAAACACAGTGAAATCGAGACTGGTAAGGTTACTATCAGCCATCTGAAATAAGTGAATCAGTATATGGGTTGATGAAGAGTTCAGATCAAATCTGCGTAAACCCTTTTGAGCATGAACATCAGCCGCTAACAGGTAGAGTATAATCTGAAGTGTTTGTAAGAGGATCAGTCATGGTGGAAGCTGTGAACGCGATGTGTCATGACCTCTACTGGCAGCATCAGTGTGTGTTGGAATGCAGAAACAGCAGCTGGTGTCTACACTGTAATTACAGCGCAGAGCAACACATGCTTCCTGACACACACACACACACACACACACACACACACACACACACACACACA
>CAIGQZ010034910.1:3910479-3928716 GCA_903798205.1 Danio tinwini
AGACAGACAGACAGACAGACAGACAGACAGACAGACAGACAGACAGACAGACAGATGGATAGATAGCAACAAGATAGCAGGATATTAGCAATCTAAAGTTCAGGAAGTCTAATTAACCACATCATACGCAGATTCTGGACTCTCTGTAAGCATATTAAAGTGGAAAAGTGCTTGATGACATTCAGACTTCGTAAGAATGAGGATATCACCTCACCTTGCTGCTTACTGCAACTTCAAATATGACTTAAGATTACATTATTTCCTGTTGCTCTTTGGCACATGATCATCCTCACCTTAGGTAAACGTGTTATTGCCTACTGTACTTCCTTCAGGGGGATATTTATTCATGAGGCAAATATGAGGGGAAACATCCAACAGACTGTGATGGAACTTGTTGTTGACCAAAGTTGACTGAATTTGAGTTATACAACAAATTTTCTCACGGCCTTGGGTTAATCACGGCAAACGGCAGTGCTGCATATTTTAAAGTCACATTCATCAGATACAGAAACTGGGTGAGTTTTCAGGATTTAGCAAGAGGGTGATTGACATGCTTTAATAAAGAAGAATCAGTTCAGTGATAATGCTACACCCACTGTCAGCACATCTGCATGAGCTTCTTATGGTGCAAAAATGCTTATGAATGAAAGGGTTCAGCTTGACTGAGCGTCTACAGCATTGCAGGGAGGACTTTTTGCTGTTAAAATTGAATGGGGTTACAAATAAAGTACAGTGGCATCTCAATTCAGAAATCTGTCATCAAATGTGATGGTCCTCAGTGATACTGTCAGAACAATATGTAATCAAAAAGCTTTTTTTTAAAGTGACATTAAAGCTTGGCTAACTGCAGCCATTTGCTTTGCATATAATATATGTGTATTTGCATGCTTTACTAAATATTATTAGGAGTTAGTTCCTCCTTTCCTTGCAACACCTTAAAGTTGGCATGAAATTTAAGATTGCCATTTTTTTCCTAATATCATGGTGGCATGTACCCGATGGGCTATATTCACAAAGACTTTTAATTTTTAGCCAGTGAATTGTTTTTCCATTACAAATTGTCACGTTTAAGAACTGACTTCAGAAATCAGCAATCTTCACTGCCTGTTAGATATACGAGATGAAGTGGGTCCCAGATCGAACAAGAAGCACTGCATTAAATCCATTTTTCCCCGCCATGTCTTTAAAATATGACAGTTTATTTTACCCTGGTATTTTCAATGGAATTTCTGCGCTAGCCTGTTGCTACTGAAGCTGCTAGTGGTTACAACGGTCCTTCATCTGGTTTTACGCTTGAACAACTAAATGAATGCTTAAGTCTATTTAACTGAATGTATGATAATTACATTACAACATCGATACTGTAAAACCAACCTTTTGAAAATTGAAAATAGTTACATTAAGCGTTTACCGGAAGTTTATTGTTGGCTTTAAAACTCTAGCTGTGCATAGAGACTATTGAAATGATCTTGAAATTTAAACCAAAATGAAACAAAACATAATAATAATAATAATAATAATAATAATAATAATAATAACAATAATAATAATAATAATAATAATAATAATAATAATAATAATAATAATAATAATAATAATAATAATAATAATAAAAGTAGGGCTGTATACATGATTTCATCCTTTGGGAACTGATTGGATCATTGGAAGATGGGTGGTGAATGAAGATTGCTAACATCATTGAGGATGATGGACAATGGACAATGGACAAAAGCAAGGCATAAATTAGACATGCACTGATAGCACTGCCCTAAGGGTATTACATGTAGAGGGAAGATGATGGTATTTCATTAAAGACTATAAGGTCAAATACATTTTTGCTAAATGCATTGTACAGATACATCATTTATAACAACCACATCTATATGTAAAAATATGAAAAAAGGCAATTTAGATTTCATGCCAACACACCTGAACCAACAAATCAATGGTTCTTTCTACACTCTCAGAAATAAAGGTACGGGAGCTGTCACTGGGGTGGTACCTTTTCAAAAGGTACACATCTGTACTTAAAGGGTCCATATTGGTACCTCAAAAGTATATATTAGTACCTAACATTTTAAGAGGAACACTTTTGTACTTTTTAGGTACTAATATGTACGCTTGAGATATTAATATGGACCTTTTATATACAAGTTTGTTCCTTTTAAAAAAGTACCACATCAGTGACAGCTCGCGTACCTTTATTTCTGAGAGTGTAGGGCTGCACAATATTGGAAAAACCTAGCATTGCAATATTTCTTTATTTTGTGATATATACTGCGATATGAATACAATTCACCAGATAACTTGAAAATCTCTATTTGGAAAGAATTTATAATGTTAGATTGATTGGGATGATTCTGTAGTGGGAGTGCATCTACATAAAATTTAATAAACAATGTTTAAACTTTTTGGGGTCACCCGACACATTTTCGATGTGGTCTGTGCTATTTGCAGTGCATTTCTGTATTTGCACATGTTGTGAGTATTTCCATGCATAACAATCTATAAATACAATCAAGAAAAAGATACAATTGAAAAAGTGTTTTATCGTTTTTCGAGTCTATAAGAGTATTCAGGTAGAGTACCTGAATGATAAAAATAAAGATAATTTAATAACTTTAATCGTTGCTAAAGTTACAAATAGTACAATTTATTATGCCTGAATGCTTTTAAGGTCATTATATAATCACAGGCATCAAAAACACATGCAAATGATGAATTATAATCCAGACTCAACATTGCATATGAGCAATTCCAGCGTTATTGTTGTGACATTTGCAGTAAAATCTCAAAACATAAATGCACAGGGAAACTAAATGGTAACATTGAAACATCTGTTTATATTTTCTGTAACAACTGACCACAGAGTTATGGGATCAGAAAAATGTCAATCCGTAAACATTTTTTATATTTTAAATAAGGTAAATTAACATCGGTTATGGATGTGACAAAAAAGTCTGCAAGTTTACAGTACACAACATACTTTGTAGAAATTCTGTGACTTAAACTGCACAACTCAAAAGAAACAATGCTAATAAATAAAAGGGTAAGAGTTGGCTGTCTATAGAACAAAAAGGATTGATTATATTTTATTTTACATTTTTGCATTTAACAGGAAAAAGCTTGGTTATGGATGTGACGTCTCTCTGTTATGAATGTGATGGATGTGAAATTGCCACTTGTGTGACTTTTGTAAATCAGATATAATTGTTTGAAAACACTGACAGAAACATTTTTGAGTATTTTTAAAGCACTGTAAAATAATAATAATACTGTTTTGCTGTTTTGGCGAATACGTAATTACATGGCAAGGTTGACATTTGTATGAAATTACTCATATGCTCGCAATGTGACTATTGTGAATGATCACATTGCGATAACAATGCTGAAACGATATATTGTGCAGCCCTAGTTCTTTCCATACACACTAGAAACATTTTCTTTCTTATTTATTTTTGTCATATAGTTTTTTTACATTGCTTTATTAGCAAGCAAGCTTACTGTGCACCTGCAACAGTCTAAAAAACAGTAGACTTAAGGAAAGTATGCTATAACACAATACATGTCTGGGAAAAAAAGAGAAAGGAAAAAAAATCCAATAAGTTCCAATGTTTTCCACTACAAATACCATTAAATTATTACAAACCAATTGTTACCATTAAAACTAATAGGCTACCATTTGTATTTGTGACATTAATAAAAGATTTTGAAATTCATAACGCCATTGGAAAGCAACAAAATGACAATATTTTGATAAACTTTTAGCACGGTAAACTAAAAATATGTAACTAATACAAGAAAAAGTTGTTAACACAACATTAAAAAGTTCCTTGTTTAAAAACCCAAAAAAATCATTCACAACAAAGTAACTCTCACCTTTAAGTCGTTATCCCAATTTCTTCTTCTTATCTTTATTGTAATTAATAGTTTTACGGATATGCATATCTGCAACAACTCACAGATTTGTATGTTGACCGTTAAAAGATGGCGGAATCGAGTGGTTCATCGTTATATCTGGCGTGGGCTGTCTGTGTGAAGAAAAGGTAAACAAAAACAGCGCCTCGTGTGGTGTGTGACTCATTTCCGGTGCTCGCCGGGTATACCAGCAAGTCTTATGATTGGCTGTTTCGCGTATTAAATTATCGTCTCAAAATAATATCTTGAGAATGTTTTTCCTTGTATCTGTCTCTGCACAAAATCAATTTTCTTGGAAATGTTCATTTATTACGTTGTACGCATGCTCAGCAACGCTATAGGGTTGACAAAAATAATTGTTGGGAAAAAAACCCACTGAAATAAATATTAAGTTTAGATTTTTTAGGTTTAGCGTTAAATGTTAATATTTGTTTTACTCTAAGGTCTGATGATATATCTGCAGGCTACATTGAAACAGCATAATAGGCTAATAAATGAAATTGTGATTAGGCTACTATTAAAATAAAATGTAACAACATTTAAGGGCGTTAGGATAAGCACCATATTAATCACATCCTTTATTCTGAAGGTATTGTTTTCACAGGTTTTGCTTATTTATACAGACAGAACCAGTAGGCCTGCAGTATGGCCTGCAGCGACGATCCTGCAAGTTCAGTCTCAGGTCGTATTGTTCTATAATTTTCCAGAAATCTGGCTTCCTCCTCAGGCTTCATACCTGTGTTGATGGCTCACCTCACAACACTGTCTTCCCACACCCACATACAATCACAATGACCTGATATTGAACCGCAGGTACTTTTCTGCACCAGGTGTGTGACAGTTGTTGTGCTTTCCGAATGTGATCATGTGCTGTAAGCAGGAAAGTGACATCACTCTAGCTTTTCTTTCTTTGCATAAATAAGTACCAGTGGTGTTTATAATAATCATAATTTGTGGGAAAACTGTTTTCAAACACAGAATTTCGTTTATCCATTAGGAATTCTTGCATATGAAGCAACATTGTAATGTAAAATAAATCAGCTTCTCCTTGACTGAATATTATAAATACATATACAATGTTATTCTTAAGTCTGTCCTACTGCTAATATTCAGATGTATGCTGCTGACACAATATATAAGTGCATGCGGGAAACAAACAACTGGCAGCAAACTATTTAACTAAGGCATTGGTTCATGTCTCTGATTGGTTGTGTGACTCATATCTTTATTTGAATATAAGTATAACTGTTTATGTTTTTTCTTACAATCATTGACAGTTATCCATCATCCTGAAATATTTGTTAAGGGAAACAATCTCAGGGTTGTCTCTGATTTTAAATATTTAGGTCTAATTTTAGATTCATAATTGAAAATCCAAAAGCATGCCATGAAGGTCGATACATTTGTTACGTTTAATCTGGCCAACTTTAGGCATATACGATCTTACTTGACTAAAGAAGCAGCAAAACTTTTTACGCAATCCATGATTTTTTCCCATATTACATATTGTCTTACTAGTTGTTCACACACCAGTAAAACATTTTTTAAATCAGAACTATCACATAAACAGACACAAAGTATTTGATCAGAAGACTATTAGGTATTATCAATGTAATATAATACAAAAACATTATTTATTAATCTTTGATAAAATGAAAAATTTGGCTGATTTTTTGTATGATTTAATCTTTTTTAAATGGATATGCTTCACCTCTATTATGTGAGTTTGTGACAGAAGAATAATAATGGTAGAGCAACACAATCTATAAGGAGACTGTGCTGTGCAGTTTAGATGTACAACTTTTGCACAATCAGTGTTCTTAGTTAGAGCCAACTAGTGTTACAAATTATTCAACATTTATTCATTCTCTTTTTGGCGTAGTCCCTTTATTAATCTGGGGTCGCCACAGCGGAATGAACCACCAACTTATCCAGCATATATTTTACGCAGCGTTTTATGTTTTACCCTTCTGCAACCCATCACTGGGAAACATCCATACACTCATTCACTACGGATAATTTACCTTACCCAGTTCACCTATACCGCATGTCTTTGGACTTGTGGGGGAAACCGGAGCACCTGGAGGAAACTCACGTTAACACGGGGAGAACATGCAAACTCCAAACAGAAATGCCAACAAACCCAGCAGAGGTTCGAACCAGCGACCTTCTTGCTGTGAGGCGATCGTGCTACCCACTGCGCCACCATAGCGCCTTTTTAACATTTAAATACAAGTTAAAGAAATGGCTAAAAGCACATCAAGTTTGTAATTGTGTATTTTTTTTCTCTGTAGCTTTTTATGAAATCCTTATATGTTGATGTATCTAACTTTACTGTTGTTGTTTGAGTAATAATGTGTTTTTTTATTTTAGGTTGCCTTTTTAAAATCTGTCAGGGGGCAACAGATGAAAATTAGCCCTTGTGGCTAACTCTGGCTTATTTACAGTTCTACTGTCGATTAAAGAGCATAATCCTTGTTAAAAATAAAAAATATATAAATAAACTCAACTCTTTATATTTCTTGGTGAGCACTATTCAAGGACAACACATACACTTAATTGAACATGTACACATTGACATCACCTATTTACTATAACTGTAGGTTAAGTTATACATTAACTACCTTAACTGTTAAATAAAGTAACGGTAACTAATAACCTTAACTATAAATGTTTCCCAGTACTGGGTTGCAGCTGCAAGGGCATCCTCTGTGTAAAACTAATGCTGGATAAGTTGGCGGTTCATTCCTCTGTGACAACCCCTGATGAATAAAGGAACTAAGCCGAAAGAAAATGATTGAATGAATGACCTTAACTTTTCTGATTTTGATTGTAATCAATAATGTAAAGAGGCTTTAAAACAATATTATTGTGAAAAGCGCTATACTAATAAACTTGGATTGAATTTTAATCAGGAATACATAAACCAAGATATGCTTTTGTTTTATCATTTTTGTTTTCATAAATGAATTCCAACATACATTTAAATCAACTTTAAGTGTCTCTATCATATAAAAACCATGTAATTATGTTTATGTCTGAGGCAGACTTAATAACAGACACATATTTATTTGTTTTTTATTACCAGTTGAACTCAGCAAGGCATATGTATGATGCTGTCAGAAGACCGCACCTTCTGTATGTGCTGTTTATCTCCCTGTGCTAGGTGATATAACGCCCGCCAGGCCTCGGAGGGAGACTTCAAGAATGAAAACAGTTATTATAGTTAATGCCTGCTCTCTCTCAACCTGTTCCGTCAGCTACATGCAGTGCCATAGGCTGCCATTACAGCAAGGAAAGAGAGAAGGAAACAGGTTTGTGGTTTAAAAAATGGTGTCGGCTTCTTTGAAACTTCCAGCTCCTGAATCCTGTGGTTTACCTGAACGCTGTTCACCTGCGTCAGAGCTGACTTCATTAGCACTAGGACTGAAACAGGTCAGAGGTGACTTCAGTTCAGACACCTGGCCTTCAACACAGCGCCATCTACTGGTAAACAACGGATATCTACACTCGTTCTTCTTACGCTTGAGGTATATTTAAAACTCTGAATGAAGCGAATATGCGTTCAGATTTGTACAGAAATATACACAAATATACAAGTGTAACATTTTACTCCTCCATTTAGAGAAGATTAACATCCAAATAATAAATTCTGCCATTATTCATGGTCACAAACATGCTGATATAACTCACTTATCTATAGTTGTTTACACACACGTTTTTCATATATAAATATACATATTTTCTCTGAAAAAACAAAGGCCATACATACAAGTATGAATCAAAGATTTAAAGAATTATTGATAGTTTCCAGTGAATTTGCCTTCAAGTCCAGAAAAATGGCCTCACTTGACAGATTTCTGTAAAATTCTACATAAAAAAATACCAGCAAGAGTGGTTAACAAACTAAAGGCAGTAAATGATATAATGACAGAATTTATTTTTTTTTTCAACCAATACTGGCGGAAATTATCTTCGCATCTGACAAAAACCTAGACTGAAATCTGTAATGTCTGTAACCATTATTAATAATTGAATGCTAACATTTACATGCTGGTGAATGTAATGCCACATTTTGAATTACAAAACATTCACAAATGGCAGTAAAGCACATCAAATTAGCAGGAACTGTCAAACACTATGAGGAATGAGTTATTACTGAGTATCTGGTCCTGACAAGTAAATGTGTTGAACTGATCCTCTGGAAGGCACCGTCAGTCTTTCGCTCAGTCTGGCTCTGGTCAAAACACTGGCTCAGGTCAACTGTGTGCAGGAATGTATGCTAGATATTTTTTTTAAATCCTTGTCTCAGTCACTATCATCTTCATTGTGGTCAGTTAAGTGCTTTTCCTCTAAAAGGTGGACCTAAAATGGCATACAACAATCCATTATAGAGAGTTATAAAGAAAACTTGTACCTGAGATTCCTTTAAACATGAATGATAGTATGCTAGACATTCAGGCGTTTATTTTGTGATAACAGATTTATTCTATAACAGAGATGCCCAAACTAGGGCCCGTGGGCCAAAGTTGGCCCATTGTAACCTTTGATTTGGCCCGCCATCCCATCTGAGAAGAGAGGAAGAATTATGGGGAGGGTTGGAGTTAATGCTTTTAATACACATTGTCATTTCTAACGTAATGTAAACTTTCTTTTGTTAGTTTTATTTTTAAGCTACAAAAAAAACAAACTTGAACTAAATGTTTTAATTAAATGTTGTAAATTAATCAATTTTTTTTAAATGAACATACTGTTGCTCAGTGGATAGAGCACAATTCTGAAGTCCTCAGTGAGCAAATCAAAGTAAAGGTGCAGCTAGACTAGTGTATTCGGCATTAAACTCCATGATGTTATAAATGGAATTCTTATGTTTTCATTATAATAGGTTCATTATAAAATGTAAAAAATATATAATGGATTAGTTAATATGATTTAAGCAATGTTTTCTATTTGTTTTAAAAATAAACAAGGAAATTATTCATGGAAACTTTGTAATACAGCTTTATATATTTACCTTCAGCCCATGGCCCTCAATCAAGTTTTTTGGCCCTTCATAAGAAAAAGTTTGGGCACCCCTGCTCTACAAATAACAGATGAATGAAAAGTGAATAAAATTCACAACTAATATTAAAACATTGATGTCAGATGAAATTTTACTCATGGGTTTAAGACAAAATAGGTGTTTTCAAGTGTCAAGTCAAAATAAGAAATGTAATGCAAAAAGTAAATGTAACGAGATGTGTATTCTAGGAACACGAAAACACAATAAATGCTTGGCTGCTATGGGGCCTGTTTCAGAAAGGAGGTTAAGTGAAAACTCAAGAGTATTTTAACCCTGAAATGAGAGAAACTCTGGGTTTTACGTTTCAAAATGGCAGGTTTGTCAAAAGCAGGGTAAGTCAAGCCTGTTTCTGAAAGTAAGGTAACTTTAACTTAGAGTCAGTTACCGGGGTAACTTACTCTGTGAACCTAACCTGGTCAAGAGCAGGTTTTATTCTCTAAACTCAGAGTTTCTGTCAGTCTCCTCCACTTTTTTAAAGACGAAGTGGTATTTCTCGCCTTAGCCTTACGTTTCGACCCACCTATTTTAATGCTAATTTTGGAAATGCGAATATAAACGATCGCTGGAAATGTCATGATGCATCATGATGTCATGATGCATATAACTTTTTGAAAATATGCATAAAAAAAACAAATAATAAATTTAATATATAAAAATAATAATAACTGAGTAGGATAAACTTCTATTCAATAAAGATGCTCATAAACTGCGATGAAAACCCTTTTACTGAACAAATTCCAATATGTGCATTAAAAAAAGGTTTGTTATAAGAGATGATGATGAAAATGTGTGTGAATAGACAAACCTGCTGGCTGAGCACATTGTAAAACATCTTAAATGTTGTTTTGGTCATTCTAAAACGCCTCAACCGTTTAGTATTAGTGTATATTATTTATTAATTACCTCCAGAGTGTCTGGAGCGTGTCAAAGAGTCTCTGTTCTCCACGTCTCATGGCTTCAAACGCCACCACGTGTTCATTGTGTGTCAATTGTCTTCGGAGGCGCAAGTACATTTAGCCTGTTAAATAAAGAAAAAACGCAGCTTCTTCTACTGCAGTAAAGTTGTTTTTACTCTTGATATTTGGTGCCAGTTAATCAGGAAGTGACGATTTTGTTGTCTTTGATTCATTGGATGGAAACGCTGCTTTATTTGCACATCTTTTATGCGTTATTCCAGTTTTGCACATAAATATAATTAATATTTTTGGATGAAAACATAGATATTGCCTTTAATGAATAATTAGCTTAAATTCACTGACCTTCGACATGTACTGTAACTAGATTAATGACATTATTATTCGTTCTAAAAAATATTTTTTAGTTCTGCTTACATTCTAAATGTCATATCAACCTCTATCACTTGATCAATAATAGAGGCACAAGTGCACTTTCAAATCTATTAAAACTGATCAACGTGTATAAAAGTGGGAACGTGTGTACAAATTTCATAAACATCCCATTTTACATTACTTTTTTATTATACTTAAATAATAAAACAGTATAAAATAAATACAGTCTCTGTCTCACTGATGCAGTGGTGTTGCTTTTTTTAAATATGGTCATATTTGCTATAACTTTGCATGAGCACATCAAGTTCAGCTGGAGAAAGAAATGCTGGTCTCTTTTTTCAGATGTTGCCATGGTCACTCGTAATATCTGCGCTCCATTGATAATGCCTTTTTATAGTCACGGTGTGTGCTTAACTCTGAGTTGGTCTACTCAAAGTTGATTGACCCAACTCAGATCAGCTATTCTGAAACCGAAAACTCAAGAGTTTTTAATCTCTCGGTAAATCAACTCAGAGTTCAAGTTTAAACTCCGAGTTGGTTAAACCTCCTTACTGAAAAAAGCCCATGATCATGCAACCAGTATGAAATCTTTCATGCCACTCTCTAATTAGACACTCTGTGTGATGGTGATGTTTACCTGTGGCTCTAGGATGCGCTGGTATGAGGGGCTGTGCAGCTCATCCAGCGTTTCAGCAGCAGGTTTATTGAGAGTCTCCGGCAGGAGGAGACCCAGACAGCCTGCAGAAATCCCACTTAAGCAGAACACCATAAATGGCATGGAGGTGTGCAGTGATTTCTGGACAATAACAAACAAGTCAGTACATAATCAATAAACACCATTTTTAACTAAATGTATTGTAATGCATATCTAAATTCATTTATTTATTTATAGCCACATCAGCAACTTATGGCTATTTCATGGCAAAATGGATATACAGAACAATATTACATGATAAAAACAATTCATATTACAAAAAAAGTTACACAAACAAATATAGAAATATAAATAAATAAAATTCACAAAAAATTTAATATTTATTCAAAGTTAAATATGATTTTCTCAGTTCAGTTTTTGATAAATAACTTAAGATTCTTCCTAGTGGTACCTTTTTAAAAATGGCAATCAAAGTACTTTCCTTATAAACATTTTGTATAATGGTATTTAAACTTCCACTTTCCAACAAAATATGTATCATGGTAAGAGCAGCTTGGCAGTATATCAATTCATTTAAAATTGCAAATGTAAAATGATGCAAAAAAAAAAGCATTAGAAAATTACCATTTCCTTTAGCTACTTACCATACTTGGTACAAATGGTGCCAGAATTCCCCCAACTCTACAAGACATTGAACAAACTCCCAAACCTGCATTCCTAACACACACACACGCACGCACGCACACG
This sequence comes from Danio tinwini, assembly GCA_903798205.1. Taxonomy (NCBI): domain Eukaryota; kingdom Metazoa; phylum Chordata; class Actinopteri; order Cypriniformes; family Danionidae; genus Danio; species Danio tinwini. Next base: position 3,922,151 of record CAIGQZ010034910.1, read on the forward strand.
CACACACTAGTTAAACCACTAGAGGACACTGTTTGCTCAAGCACAGAATATTTTAGTAGTAACAGCATGAGTGACAATCAATTTAAGGGTTAGTTCACCCAAATGCAAATTGTGTTATTAAATTGCTCATTCTCATGTCATTCCAAACCCCTCAGAACTTCTTTCATTATCAGAAAACAAATCAAGATATTTTTGATAAAATATGTGAGCTCTCTGACCCTCCATAGACAGCAACGGTCACAGAAAGAAAAAGGAACCAGAAAAAAAAAAAAAAACATTGTCAAAACCTTCCATGTGACTCAGTGGTTTAATTGTAATCATATCAAGAGCATTGTTTGCCAAAAAAAACTAAAACTTTGACATGGGAGACTTTGTTGAAGTCATTTTTAGAGTACACAATTACTATGAGCAATATGATACTTGCATGTTGGGTTGTTGACTATAACGGCAGTACGTTGCATTGTGCGTAGAACAGGTATAGCAAATATAAGATAAAACAAGGTAATAATTACAGTTTTGGGCACACAATAGAGTTCTTGGAGCTCCATATGACTTTAGTTGAACCACCAAGTTCTGACAATGTTTTTGGCTCCTTTTCAGGACTTTGAATCTCCTATGTCTGTTCCTGTCTATGGAGCATTAGAGAGCTCTTGCATTTCATGTAAAAAATCCTAATTTGTGTTTCGATGATGAATAAACAAAGAGTAATTAATAACAGAATTTTCATTTTTAGGTGAACTAATCCTTTTAAACGTTTTTTTTTTTTCTATGGAAATTGGTAAGTGTAAAAAGCACTAAACAACTAAACAAAAACATCAGACATGCAGAGAAGGTCCTGGCTGTACCTGATCACGGTTGGGTAGAGTTCTGATGTGTACACATACACAATATTAAAAGCAGCACTGACCATCAGTTTTCCCACTAGAGCCAGTGTTGTGGCACTTAATAAAGACCCTGAGGAAAAAGAAACAGGGACTTAGGGAACTAGATTATGAATATATGCTATAGGATTATTTTAACACACTGCTAGCATATTTTACCAGACTGCTAATAAGCAAACACAAAAATTACACATTTTACAATTTTTTTGTGGCAATTGTAAAAAAAAAAGAGATTACCTGATACAGGTACAACCATTGTGAGCAGACAAGATATGCCTGCAAAGGCAAGAAAATTGGCCATTGACTTTCTCCTGCCTGCCCTGAAAGAAAAACAAACACACCTAAATTAATACAGTAGGAGAGTGTGATACGTCAGGGTATAGATGTGGCTGTGAGTGTATTTACCACTGTTTGTTAATGAAGTACATGCAGAGAGGATAAGCAGGCAGTTCCACCAAGCCATACATGGCAACACTGAGGTAACGATTACCTTTATCTTCACTGGCACTGAGAGTGAGGCCGTAATAAACGAGGCTACAGGCATACCTGTAATATACTCACAAAACTTGTACATAAGAATAAACAAATGTCAAAGATATACAAATGGAGATCTAGATCAGCTCTTGTCAGCTTATAGTGGTTTTGTGGAGCACTCACCACACATACATGAGCACCACAGTCCTCCAGCGCAGTATGGGATGTGTGACCAGCTGGAAGACCCCAGGACTGGATGAATTTGGAGAGCTGGAGGCTCGGCGGAGCTTCACCACAATTCTGCCTTTCCCGTTCCTCAATGCGAAATCCTGCAGGATGTCCTCGGCCTTCTCTGTGTGACCCCGAGAGTAAAGCCATCGGGGAGATTCTGGCAAAGTCCTGGCAGAGTCAAGAAGAAGAAGGATTTTTTATTTACATAGCGCCTTTCCATAGCTTAAGGCCGCTTAACATAGCTGACATACACATAGACAAAACAAACACACATTGAGGTACATGATGCAAATTACTCATTGAAAAGATATGTTTTTAGCTGAGCCTCAAAGGTAGGCTGAGATGCTAGCTCCGACACATATGGAGGTGCAAGACCATTTAATGAATTATAAAAAAAACAGGATCTCAGAAATTAGGCAAACATTTTTTTCAACTTTAAGCCCATAAATTTAGCTAGTAGGCTAGCAATTGCCATTTGACATTGTTCATAACATAATTTCCTCAAAATAAATTTTCATATTTGTATTTTTATACATTACAATACATAGTTTATATGATTCAAATTTTACCCCCAAAAAATAATAAAGTAAAACAACTGAATAGATAAATAAATTACCTTTTGTTCTTATGAAACAAAGTAGACATTTTTATGCACATTTAATATGCTTTCTATGTATATATAATCATTCATTCATTCATTTTTATCCATTTTCTGGGGCCGGGTCACGGGGCAGCAGTCTCTGGAGAGAACGCAGACTTCCCTATCCCCAGAGAGCTCCTCCGGGGGGATCCCAAGGCGTTCCCAGGCCAGCAGAGAGACAAAGTCCCTCCTGCATGTCCTGGGTCTTCCCAGAGGCCTCCTCCTGGTGGGACATACCTGGAACAACTCCCTAGGTAGGCGTCCAGGAGGTATCCGAAACAGATGCCCGATCCACGTCAGCTGAATTCTCTCTTCTCCGAGCTCCTCCCGGGTGACAGAGCTCCTATAAGGGTGCGCCCTGCCACCCTGCAAAGGAAACTCATTTCAGCCACTTGTATCCGAGATCTTGACATTTTAGTCATGACCCAAAGCTCATGACCATAGTAGTAGGAACGTAAAATGGCCAGTAAGTTGAGAGCTTTGCTTTTCGGCTTAGCTCCTTTACCAAAACGGATGGTACACGGACCACATTACTGGTGCCTCTGCAACGATCCGCCTGTCAATGTCACGTTTCATCCTTTTCTCACTCGTGAACGAAACCCCAGGATACTTGAACTCCTCCACCTGGGGTAAATTGACATTGTCTTTGACTTGTACGCAGATTTAATGACTATATTAATAAAAAATATGTATTCATTTATTTGGCTATCAATTATCAAAAGGGGTGTTTATTAAGGCTGTTGTGAACCACAGCCACTTTGTACATTAAACCTAAAAAATACTCTCCTTTAGTGGCGAGGCTTGTTCTCAACTCAACAAAACATTAATTACCAATAAATAATAAAGTAACACATTAAACAAGAACAACACTTTGAACATGCTACAATATATAACTAAGTGAACATAATAAACAAAGCATTACACAACTTTATCAACCATCAACTACTGAACAGTATTTTAGTAGCGTATACAGTAGTGAATTTAGCATTTTAGGGGGGAAGGGTGTAGTAAGATGTACACCTGACCTATACCTAGGCTTTGTTTCCAAAAAGCAACATCAAAAGCAGCTTTCCATAGCAACCTGCGGCTGTATTTTCCTTGTGGCTTTTAATAAATTCACAGCGCTATAGTTGAACAGGAAGCAGTGATCTCACTCACACACACAGCAGGAAGAGCAAAAGTCCAGGACAGTTGGCAGCAGTTGCAAGGTTTCTCCACGGCCGAACATAATAACCCAACGCAGCGAACAGAGAGATGCCCACAGCAAAGGTCATATTAGTCAAGGTCCCTGGAACACAGAGAAACACATTAGCATCATGCAACTTTTGTGAAAGTGAACAATGGAAATGATTGAATAATGGATAAATGTGCACCTGTCATTGCCCAGTAGGACTTTCCCACATATTCCTGAGTCAAAACAAAGCAGACCAACGCCATTCCTCCATTCATCACACCAACCAGCAGCCGAGACATTGCGAACGCCTCATAACTGGGTGCTAATGCGGTGCCGTAACCAAACAAGACTTCAAAAAACAGACCTGAGATAAAAGAGTCAATAAAGTATGATAAGTTATTGTTTTTCTTTGCTTTGGTTTTCAATTGGTTGTGTATGAGGTGAAGCAACGTCTTTGCAGTGTAGAGTAGCTATAGAATCCATTAATGTCCACCCACATTTTTGATTATATAAGCCTTTTTCTATAATTTTCCCCATAAAGTTTTTTTTGTCAGGGTGTTTACAAGCCATGAATCAAACCAATCAGCAATGAGCAGAATCACTACATAACAAAACTTTAGGATTTGGCAATGAAGGATTTAAAAATTTAGAAATATGAATTTGAAAAAGTACTAAACTGCGTTAAGAAAACTACAATCAGTAAAGCATTGTAAATGACATCTGAATTTAAAAATATTTAATTACATTTATTCATCATTTATAAAAATATATCCTACGTTTATTGATAATATGCATATTAATTCAATTACTTAACATCAGCCAACTCAATAATGTCTTTGTACCACATAAAATCTTTGTATTTGAAAGATATTATTAAAAATGTATTACTTTTTAGTAGTGCTGGGCAAAGATAAACCTGATTAATTACATGCCAAATAAAAGTTTGTTTTAACCAAGCTCTCACGGAACTAACTTAAACTGCAATTCATCGACTCACCTTTGGGGGCTGGCTCCAAAAACTCCAGATGTTCATTGACTGCAATGGTAAATTGGCCAATTTTACAGCTGATAAAAACACGTTTACAGCCTGGTACAAAAGATGGTTTTGGTGTACATAGCTAATATTACTCTTCATGACAACTGTGAGGGGTTGATTTTTTTAAAAACTCATCCGTTTCGTTTTTATTAGGTTATATTAAGTCTACATAATTAAGGGCGTGGCCACTTGAGTGACAGCTAAGTCTCGCTGCTCACTGTCTCATCACCTCAGCTGATTCCGGCTGATAAGCCGCTGAACTCGGCATATACATCATATTTTTGTTTTGTTTTATGTGGCTTTACACTGTCAATTGCCTTTTGGAATTATTTCCCACAATTATCAGATAATACGGCATGCACTTAATTGTGCTCACAAACCATTCAAGTTGCCTGCATTTCCCAGGTGAGTGCAATTCTTATTTACTTATATACCATTTCTATAAATGTAGTCGTTTTATTTCAGATAATTTATTGTTTATAATTTTCTTTAGAACTGTAATGGACTCCAGAAACAGATCGAACAGTCACCTGAAACGTTGTCATACAGTGTAATGCCTGGATTTCATAAATAGCCTTGCATTTACTAACACGGGCTATTTTTGAAGTGTTTGGAAGTAATTTGCGTTTCCTCTTGTAGAAAAATGTCATAAGAACAATGCTTAGTGGCTCAGTGTATTACAACAGTGTTTTTAAAAGACTAAACACTTTACTGATATAGTGTACAACCAAGCACATGTGGTCAGAACACAAACGAGTTGCAGGTAATAAAGTATTAAGCGTTTCTCCCAAAGAAAACTGGTCTTAGCAAAATGCTAGCAGGCGTTTGTAGCTTCTCTTTGTCCTTGTTTGGGTACCCCCGATCAGTGTGAGGACGTGAGAACAAAAATGGCAACTGTTGGCTACGCCTACTTGTTGCTTCATTTGCGCTCTTCAGAAACCTATGGGTGACATCACGGAAACTACGTCCATATCTTTTACAGCAGGGGTCACCAATCTCGGTCCTGAAGGGCCGGTGTCCCGGCCGGGTTTAGCTCCAACTTGCCCCAATAAACCTGCCTGGATGTTTCAAGTATACCTTGTAAGACCTTGATTAGCTTGTTCAGGTGTGTTTGATTAAAGTTGGAGCTAAAATCTGCAGGACACCGACCCTCCAGGAACAAGTTTGGTGACCCCTGTTTTACAGTCTATGGTTTTAACATAATATATGTATATGTGTTGAGTATATTTATTATGTACATATAAAACACACACATACATGCATACATTTGAGATAATGTTAAATTATATATAAAAATATTTATGTATATGATGCAAATTACATTTAAATTTAAATTTCTATGCAACAAAGTTTTGCATGTCTTATGTCAAAACAAACTTTTATTTTGGATGCAATTAATCACAATTATTATTTGCCACTTACTACTTTTTTGTAGAAAAATGAATGTACCAGACTGTTGCACTACTACAGTTGCAATCAGAATTATTGAACCCCCTTTGATTTTTTTTTCTTTTTTAAATATTTCCCAAATTATGTTTAACAGAACAAGGAAATTTTCACAGTATATCTGATAATATTTTTTTCTTCTGGAGAAAGTCTTATTTGTTTTATTTTGGCTAGAAAAAAAGCAGTTTTTAATTTTAAAAAACCATTTTAAGGTCAAAATTATTAACCCCTTTAAGCTATTTATTTTTTCCATAGTCTACAGAACAAACCATCATTATACAATAACTTGCCTAATTACCCTAACCTGCCTAGTTAACCCTTTAAATGTCACTTTAAGCTGTATAGAAGTGTCTTGAAAAATATCTAGTCAAATATTATTTACTGTCATCATGGCAAAGATAAAATAAATCAGTTATTAGAGATGAGTTATTAAAACTATTATGTTTAGAAATGTGTTGAAAAAACTTCTCTCCGTTAAACAGAAATTGGGAAAAAAGATAAACGGGGGGGCTAATAAATCAGGGGGTTGAATAATTCTGATTGCAACTGTATATGGTGTTTTTTCTATTAGTGAATTCAACTCAATTCAAGACCTCTGTGTATCTTTAGAAGCTAAGCTGATTCATTTTGTTTTACCTGTGTGTGTGTGTGTGTGTGTGTGTGTGTGTGTGTGTGTGTGTGTGT
>CAIGQZ010034910.1:3953716-3975375 GCA_903798205.1 Danio tinwini
AACAGAGGAAATCAGCGCGCAAGCAGAGATTCGCATGCTCGTATTACATAAATGCGATCTGGACTTGTAATATTGTGCTCACAACATGTGTCATTGAAATAACACCATAGGTTGGTACATCTGTGGTAACACCATAGTTGGTACATCTGTGTAAAAGTCCTGCCGCCACAGCTGGAAAAAATCCTAGAGGAAACACTGAATGTTATATAAAACGAAATATCCTTATTGCAATCCTCATTAACAATATTGCACATTTCTTCAGTATTTTGCAGCCCTACTTTTAAAAGCAGGCTTCACATAAGAATATCACACTGTAATATTGTGAACCAGTTGACAGTTTATAAATTGCTTACAGCATCATTTCAATAGAATATTTACCACTTGTAAACATGTGTGCTGCAAATGCAGTAATCTGCTGAATCAACTAGTTGCATCCTTCAAAATAAAGTGACAGTAATGTAAGCAGAATGAATTATTGATGAGAATTTATTAGTGCATCTAAGACGGGGTTATGGAAACCTGCCCTTTATTTTCAGGGTCAAATCAGGTGACCTGCGGGGTAGGTTGGCCTGGAGGGGCCCTTTCATGTGACAAGTGTGAGTTTAGAGGCCTTAAATCAGGTGTTGGGCATGTTTGTGCTGATACTCATGCATGTGGAATTATTTTAAAGCCAGTTTTTGTCTTGTTTGCATATGTTATTGGTAGTCAATTTAGTCATAAATGGAGCTCATTGTCTCAAATGCATGATTTGAATTTATTGACAATTCAGTAATTATAGCCCTACATTAAATGTTAGTTTAAATGGCCACTCATACACTCTTACATGTCATTCCAAAGCCATGAGACTTAAATTCATCTTCTCAACACAAAGGGAAATATTTATAATCAAGTTTGAGAGTATTGTAATGCTCCAATAAGTGTTCATTCACTTTCAATTCTAAGGCTGCACAATATTGTGAAAAAATACTTGATTTGTTTATTTATTTATTTATTTTTATATATGTTATGATATAAAAGATGTTACAAAATAACTTCAATAGCGCTACTTAGAAAGTATTCTAATTAGGGAAATGTATCTGCATAAAATAAACAAATTATAAACAGAAGAGGTGTCACGTGGCGCAGTGGGTAGCTTGATCGTCTCACAGCAAGAAGGGCACTGGTTTGAGCCTCGGCTTGGTCAGTTGGCATTTCTGTGTGGAGTTTGCATGCTCTTCCCGTGTGCATGTGGGTTTCTAGCAGGTGCTCCGGTTTCCCCCAAAGTCCAAAGACATGTGGTATAGGTGAATTGGGTTAGTTAAATTGTCCTTAGTGTATGTGTGTGAATGGGTGTGTATGGATGTTTCCCAGTAATGGGTGGCAGCTGGAAGGGCATCTGCTGCATAAAAAAACATATGCTGGATAAGTTGGCGGTTCATTCCGCTGTGGCGACCCCTGATTAATAAAGGGACTAAGCCGAAAAGAAAATGAATGAATGAATAAACAGAACAATAAAATATGCAAAGTAATAAACTGTTTTATGATTATCTGAGGTATTCAGTTTGCAGAACTTGAGTGCTCTAATGGAAAAATGCACTCACTGAGTAAATTAAACACAATCTTTGATAATTTATTGTCTTTTGTACCTGAATGCTTTAAACTGCTCAATAAGGATGGATTTTTTTGTTATTTTGTTACCTTTAAAAAGTTTAAAGTGGCACAGTTATGGGTGAATTTGTTTGTGTTTAAAAGATGAATACATTTTTATGGGCTTGGATAGACAGCATGACAGAATTGACAGAATTTTCATTTTGTGGTCAGCTAACTGTAATTGTAAGTACAGCTGGCTTCACTGTTATTTTTCTACAGTGCCCCTTCTCCTTTTCTCTCTATGTTTTTGCTGTACTAAGCACTTTTTTTTGGAAGATTTGAGTTGAATCTTAGTAGGTAATCAGTCCTCACAGGATCATAGCTGCTGCTATATTCAAAGTCATTCACATGCTAATGTAGGTCAAGCTCAGCGCTTTGTTCTGAAACTCGACTGTGTTTGCGGTATGCAGCCCGTCTGGCCTGACGTTCTGCCTACAGCCAGTGTGGCTAGAGGTTAACAGCGAGTCTAGATGTCTTCATAGTTTTGTTTAAGTGGTTGTAGCTAGGCATGGGCCGGTATAAGATTCTGACGGTATGATAACCATGGATAAAAATATCACGGTTTTACGGTATCACAGTATTGTGATTACTGCTCTACAATATATTCTTTTTAAATGTCTGGGTAAAAAAAACTAAAACTTTTTCTCCTTTGAATTTTTTTTTTTGCATGAATTATAATAGTTTGGAACGGTAAACATGTCAGGCTAAGTAATTCAAATAAATCATTGACTTCTGCTGTCTTCATTTGTTTCAGAAACACAGATTTCTTTAAAATTTAAAACTGCATCTTTGGACATTTTTTTTCTGCTGGTGATACTGTTGTCCTAAAAAACAAAACAAAAAAAAAAGTAAATAAAAACTATTACACATACCTTATGAACGGTATTAAAGAAATCTTTGGTGGTTTTAAAACCTTGACTTTTCCAAACCGTGGTATACCATGAAAATGGTTATCGTCCCATGCCTAGTTGTAGCTATGCTCAGTTAAAATAAGAGCCAAGGCTGTGCAAAATATTGCTTTCACATTGATATCACAATGTGCACATTATGGCTACAACCAAAGATTATTTTAATAATCAATTATTCTGTCAATTATTTTTTCGATTAATCAAAGAATCGGATAAAAAAAAGAAGCAGTCAAAAAGCAATCATTTCTAACTCTCATCCAAAAACAGAACTAAAATCTTTAGAAAGTGCACACATGTTGTCCTTGAACATCCCTGAGCTGTTATAATAATAATAATAAAAAAACTAAGTAGTTTTATCCTGTTTTCAATCCAAATATCTAAAAAAATCTTAAATCAAGATACATTCTAGACACATAAAATAGCATAAGAAATTACATCTTGTTTTCTAAAAAAAACCCACCTCAAAATTAAGTGATCGTTTGCTTTTGAACAAGCAAAATTATTTGCCAATGGGGTAAGAAAAATAATCTTAATGAGATATAATCTCAAACTGAAGTCTTAAGCATCACTTAATTTTCTCATCCCATTTTTCTTGTCTGTTCTTGATTTAAGATTTTTTTAGATATTTGGACTAGAAACGAGACAAAATTACTAAGTAAGAAAAACTTTTTTTCAGTGTAGCTATACATGAAAACAGATTGAAAAAAAGTGAATAAAACGTTTCTTTAGTCTTGCAATACAAAGTAACTATACCACCGCTGCTTTACTTCTGTTATTAACTGTTTCACTGGTGAGTTTAAAAGTTTCTTTCTGGCCCCGGGAGTGAGTTTTGTTAATTTAGAACGTTCACCCTTAATGTTTCCATGGCGAAGCGTCATGTTTGTCACATGACACACAACAGCCACAATAGCGCTGTATGACAGATGTATCCCTTTTATTATGCTTTTCTGTTTTAATACGGAATATTTGAGTGAAAGTTTTTAATTTTGCTTGTGTTTTTAAGGCTTTTGGCTATACAATTTAAAGCAAATTCAAGCCATTTGAGTTTAAGAAATTATAGTTATAATGTTTGTAGTTTTAACACAGATTAGTCGTATTTATTTATAAACAACAAAGACTATACAGTGTTATTTACATTTGATTATCACATTTCTGTACCTGAATACAGTTAGACTCCAATATAGCATAAAGCATTTTCATTTATTTCTCTTTTTTTTTCTTCTTTCTTCTATTTCTCAATACTTATAATTTGTTTGTTGTATTTTATGCACGTGCATTACTTTACGAAATTGTCTCAATCAGTCTAAAATTATTATTTCTTTTTTTTCCAAATTTCTTTCATGTTATCTGCTGAAATTATATTCATGGCTATATATATATATATATATCACGGAAAATCAAATCATCGCAATGGCATTTTTTTTTATATTGTGCAGCCCTAATAAGAGCACTTTCATAAGTTCCAACATACAGTAGTCAACACCTTGAAGTGGATCAAATTATTATTATTATTATTTATTTTATTTTATTTTTTTAAATTGTCCTAAATTAAGCTTGGATGTTGTTTAATAGTTTAAGGACAACCTTGATGAAAGGTTTTGATCCATTTCAAATGTTGACTACTGTTGTAGCTTAAAGTAGTTAATGGTACTAATTAGGGCTGTGCGATTTAAGGAAAATATCTAATTGCGATTTTATTTATTTATTTTGGCAGATTTTGAATTGATTTGCGATTTAATTTTGTAGTCAAGTCAAAATTTAATTTAATTCAAGTTAACAGATTTCTAATATATATATATATATATAGAAAAAATTTGATCTTTAAATGTCACTATAATAAGGTATATATATTAGTGTGTGTGTGTGTGTGTGTGTGTGTGTGTGTACTGAAAGATGATCATAAATTTGTATTTTAACAGTATATTTTCATAATTGTTATAAATTTTCATTATTTTTATAAAACTGTAATATAAAGCTTACTGTTTAAATGCACATTTGTAAATAAACACTTAAAATAGTAAAATAGTGTGATGAGCAGTTTGACAAAATGGTTAAAATATATTTTGGTACATCAAAAAGTGTGGTTATAACCATTTGACAATCTAATCCAGCAAAAATTTGCTCTTAAAATGTCACTAAAATGTAAGATTTATACCTCATTATTAAATACAAAATCACGCGAATAACTGCAAAAATAACCCATTCAAAAAGCTGGCTACAGGCCTGACAGTGCAATGTTAAAAGAATGTTTATTAACTGATACGTTTAATTAAGACTTCCGTTTATTTTAGCCACTGTGTAAATGAAACATATCTCATATATGAGTAATAATATATGAGATGAAGCACAGGCTGTAGTTTTTTCTGACAAACTGTTTCAACCGAAATTACACATGCTACTCTGAAAGATCAGGAGAACTGGCAGGGATCATTTTGCTTTTAGCTGGTTATTCTGCAGTTAGTTTCAGGGCATGTTATTCACAGACTATATCAGCCTTCTATAACGACAGAAAACATGAGCATTACCGACATTATCATAATGGACTCATTCAGTAGCGAACTTGAGTTTATGTGACTTACACTTTTCGTTGAAAAATTTTATGTCCTTTTTTTGCTGCCGCCATCCTCACCTGTGTGTGTCACACACCTCATTCTTGCACAGGAAATTGCACCCCTGCGCTGTTTTGGCGCTGCTTTTCTGAACGCAGCTACAGCCTCTCATATGACAGCAGAGAGAGGCACAGCCAGTCAGTGTTCATACGTGTCTCGAGGTGAGATGAGACTCAACTTTTTCTGCATGTCTAGGTTAATAATGACAGCGTGATTTTTTATTTTTATTTTTTTAAGTGAATCAATTTATTGGTGGAGACATTTCAATAGTTGTTCCCCTTCGCGCCCCTTTTCTTCATGCTAAATCTATGCCCCTGCTTTTTAGCAAGACGCTCCTCATATAGCCGCTTGTGGTGCTTTTTTAGGTGCTGGTTGCTGTATTTCCTCAAGCTGTGGCAACAATTCTGCGACAGCTCTTACAAATTATCTGGTTTTGTTTGGTGTCTGTAATTTTGAAACCAAAATATTCCCATATTACAGATGTGCTGTTTTTCTTTGATATTAATTTGTCTATTAATGCTTCTGAAGCGGCAATGACGGCAGTCATGCATTTGCTCAGAGCAGGGAAAGTTAAATAATATAGCCTTTTGCGATTAGCTAATCACAACGTTTTAAATTGCGATTCGATTTCGATGAATCGCACAGCCCTAGTACTAATTTGATTTTAGATTGAATTAGGAACAACTTGACAAAGAAATTATCATTGTCATTGTTTTTACGGTCTATAAAGATGTTCGTCGATATATATTGCATCACCAAAAATCATTGCGGTCATGACCAATGGTTTTGCGATATATACTTGTCCCAATTCCATTATTTAATATATTTTGTCATTTGGTTTACTCTTTTAGATCAATATAGGTTGTGAAGCTGATTTTACAATGTACACTCTGCTACTGTTAGTTTTTTTTTATATATATTTTTAAATAATTGTTAAAATCAATGAATAATATATAAAAAAAAGAGTTTTAGTGTGAAGTTCACAGTTACCATTAGTTCTAGACATTGAATATGATAATGTATAATTTGTGTTCACTTTTGCAGCTCGCTCTATGTTCTCTTTATGCACCTAACAAGCAATATATCCTTTTTTTTTGTAAACCGTTTTCATTGCTGCTTTTTTTAAGTTCTGCTCACACTGTGAAACAGCTACGAGTCATCTGAGTCAAATTTGGAAAATCCTAAAAGATTCCTGAAATCCTATGCTAAAGTCTGTGATCTTTGATTGTTGCTTTTACATGTTTACAGACAACCGCTTAATGCATGTTGCGATCAGAGTTTTCCTCCATTGAAATTCTGGCAGTGTTAGAAGATTTTAGACACTTTCCTGCAGTGTGACAACAGCTGCGATGAGCGTCAATCCAAGAACCAATAAGAGCGCAGAATTTGATGACGCAATCCATGCGACAATTAAAATGACCGCGGGGAAATGTCAAAACTGTTTTTTTCTTCCTAGTTTTATTATTGAGGCGTGCTGTGTGCAAAATTGCTGCTACAGATTGTTTATGTTTGCTTTGAGGAATCACTTCAAAATGCAGGATGATGAAAGTGTCACGGGTGGGTGACGTCAAACTCCGGGGGAGTTTTGTTTCGTCTTTGGCGCGTCTTCATTGTCGTTCAGCCAGACATTATGACAGCTGAGGTCCTACAGTGTGACATGGGAGCCTTGTTCATGCAGTCTGACTTGCTACAGTTATTCAGGATAAGGGCTGATTTGGAGAAAATATCTAATTGCACTTTTTTTTTCCTTTTTTTTTTTTGACATTGTGATTTTGATAAAATTTTGTAGTCAAGCTTCAGCTCAATAATGTGTTTCATAGCTTTTTACTGCTAACTGTTAGTTAAAAAAGGAACTGAAAATATTAACTTACTTACAAATATGAATAAATGTTTAAGTATTCAGAAATTAAACACTCATTTTTCTCTAGAGCCAAAAATACACTGCAAAAAATGCTTTTCTTACTTAGATTTTTTGTCTTGTTTCTAGTCCAGATATCAAAAAATTCTTATATCACGAAACATTTTCTTGGCAAGCAAAACATAATATCTTGTTTTCAGAAATAATATGCCAATATTAAGTCAGTTTTTTTCTTAAAACAAGCAAAATAATCTGCCAATGGGGTAAGCAATAATAACCTTTTTTTTCTTTTTCATATAAAATTATTTTGCTTGCCCCATTGGCAGATTATTTTGCTTGTTTTAAGAAAAAAATCACTTCAATTTGGCATATTATTTCTTGGCATATTATTTTTTGCAGTGTAGAATGACCTTAACTTTCTGTAAAGAAGTTGAACTCAAATTAGGTATATAGTTTAGCTTATTATAAAAACAAACAAAAAAAAATATAAAAATACAGAGCACTCAGCAAACTAACATGGGCGAAACAACTCTGAAATTGTACTTTGCTGTTCCTTGCTACTAGATTGCGTGCCAGTGGCAATACTTTCAGTTGACTTTTTAGCAAGACACTCCTAATATAGTCGCCTGTGGTGCTTTTTTAGGTGCTGGTTGTTGTATTTCCTTGTGCTGTGGCAACAATTCTTATAGATTACCTGTTTTTGTTCAGTGTCTGTGACTTTGAAACCAAAATGTTCCCATATTATCGATGTCCAGTTTTTCTTTGATATTAATTAGTCTTTTAAAGGGCAACTTAGTTAGCACTTTTCCAGATTTAATGCAAGTCTTTTGTGTCTCCAGAATGTGTCTGTAAAGTTTCAGCTCAAAACACCCATCAGATTTTTTATTATACCTTTCATAAGTTTCTATTTTATATCTTTAACCATCAGGTAGTGGTTTTTGTGAACTGCCTTTAAGGCTAGTCCTTCACACCGACCGTTTCCACGTGCCTGTCAGCGGGCCTTAATCACCTCCCTTGGCTGCGTCAGACAACAGACAGTCAGACAAGAAGAAAGCAGGTCTTGCGTAACGTTTGTGAGAAATACTACAGTAAGACCTTTACCAATGAGTATTTGATGCATTTGTTGTGGAGTTGCAATGATGAGTCACACACGATGTCCTTACAAAGTTCACACACACATACAGATACACACACACACACACACAGCGCGGACACGCACACACAGACAGCGCACGTGTTTAGCTTTGCACTGTTTTTGCACGCAAATGTTACTGGATACATGTTAATATCCACTGCTGTATGGATATCTGTTATGTTAATGTACAAAATTAACCTGATTTAACCTCCACAAACCGGGATTGAAGCATCTTCTTTTATAAATGTTCTGACACGCGGCTGTATTGATGAAGTAAAGCTGAAGTTAATCGCTGTAATTCATAAACATGCACTGTTTTAAAACATTTTAAACTTGTAAAATTCACACTTGATCACATTTGATTATGATTGATGATCCTAGCAAACTGAACAGATCTTTTATTCCCGGTTGCTTTGCGCACATCCTGTCTTGTTGATTTGATTATATACGTTAATACCAAGACATGTTAATACGCAGCTGTCAATCAATTTGGTGGGCGGGGGGACCACACTCCTATGTCAAGTTGCGGTCGTCTCAAAACCGCTCCAATTGGTCCACCGTTTTTATGTTGTTAAATTGAGAAAAAAGGACTGGGTGTGTTTATATCACGCCAATATGACTGTATTGAAAAGTAGGTTTTTCAACATAGGTGCCCTTTAATGCTTGTGAAGCAGCAGACGCCATCATCCCACTTGTCCACGCTTTGCTGTTTGTTTTTTTTTTTTTTTTACTGTTATTGTCATTCATAGTTTAGTTGTGCAATTCTGATTGGGCAGAACAAAAGTGTGCTCACGCAATTGGCTAGTTAGAATATCACCACAGACGACATTTGCTCTGGGTGGGGGAAATTAAATAATACAAATATATTTCATATCACAGCCTCTTGCGATTAGCTAATCGCAACGCTTAAAATCGTGACTTCTGAAGTCTCGTATACACTATTTTAAGAAAGACAGTTTGTGATTTTTAAATTGGTTTATATTTTATATATACCTATATTTTCATACATTTACGAAAAGCTTATTTATTATGTTAGGTTTTTATAGTGTTTTCTGAAGTTTTTTGTTACGTAATTTCGTTCTGCATTACATCTACTGTGATGTTTAGAATGACAAAATAAAGGAAACTGGAACTGAACTAATTTTAATACATTAATAAATAGTTTTCAGTTATCATAATGACTGCAGTAACAGTTGTTGTGATTGTATTAATCTGACCAATTGAGAAAAAGCTCCAATAATGAGTTGTCTTGAGCATTGATTTATTTGTATTTATTTATTATTTTTTTATAACACTGGAAATCTGCTTGAGTGTAGTGGAATCGGACAGCCGTGACCTGGCCAGCTGTTTTGCAGTCAAGCGTTTAACATCGAATGTTTGGTTCGCCGAAACAGATGTGTGTCAGCGTTTTGGAAATCTGAAAGTAAATAACCTATGTGGTTGCATTAGAGATTCATGAACCCGAACATGGAGTCTGAGAGCAGCTTTTTAACCAGGAGCAAATGTGTCCGCTCACTGAAAATAAAGCCTTGTGTTACTTGAGCTGAAATGACTTGTGGTGATTTGTTGCAGCTGTGACGAACAGCGGTGGTCAGGAGGAACGTGTGGCTCGATCCTGAGTGGCAAAAACGTGTCGACAAGCCAGTTGTCATCCGAATTCAGCTGTCCCCTTCTTGCCAGAGATACGTCCATTATCACAAGCTTTATTTTCTCTCTCTTCATTTTCAGAATATCGAAGGAATATTGTCTCAGGCCCCCTCCCCCATCTGCAGCTTTGAGGTACTGGGATCATTTCTTTCTGATGAAAAATGCCCACTGTTAATAAATCAGATCAGTGGATAATGCGTATAGGTTTTAGACAATTACACAATACAAAGAAACATTGAGGTGTTTTAATTATTTTTAGCAACTTATTTTTATATAAAGTAATGAACCATTCAAACATTTGTGTGTGGGCAATAGATATCTTATTAAGATTTTGGATGTGACATTTATAATATTACATTTATTTCTGTTTCAAACAATTATATTCTGTTTCTGGACTTTTTAAAATAATTTTTAATGATTTTGATCATATGAAATGCTTAAGCCCCAAAGTAATATATTATGATCTAAATTTTATAATTATAGAGGGAATGACTGCTGAGATTTCAGTTTCTCCATCACTCAAATTACTCAAAATTTTTATTGCATCTCAAATTACATTATAGCTAATAACATGTAACAGGATCTTTGTTTTTGATCATACGAATGCCATTGGCTAAGAGTAAGAAACATTTACACCCTCAAATAATCATCTTTATTTTAGCAAATTTTAAATGATAGTAGTGCAATAAAGTAAATGGTTAAAAAAATAATTAAAGTTGAAATTAGTTTTACATGTGCGTTGCTTATTTAATGAGGTTGAAAAGAACTAATTATTATATTTAGACACTTAATCAAAATGTTAACATCTGTTTGAAGTTAAATGGCAAAATTATTGGTCATTTTATATTATGCTTTTTTTTTCTGTTCAAAAATGCATTTACATTGCCTTTATAAAATCACCAATTTTCATTTGATATATTGTCTCTAAATGAATCCAATGGGGTATATGCACACAAACTCAGCGCTTCCAGTGAACTGTCTTTCCATTGTAAAATTGCCATGTTTAAGGCCTGATTTCTTTAAAAATCATTGATCTTTACTGCCTGATAGATATACAATATGAAGTGGGTCTCTGATCGGACAAGAAGCACTGAATTAAATCCCATTTTCCCCTGCCATGTCTTTAAAATATGACAGTTTAATTTACCACAGTATTTTCAATGCAGTTTGTGTGCTAGCCTGCTGATCCTGACAGTGCAAGCGGTTACACGATCTTTCATCTCGTTTTAAGCTTGTACAACTAAATAAATGCTTGTCTATTTAACTGAATGTTTTGTAATTACATTACAACATCGATGCTGTAAAATAAACCTTATGAAATTGAAAATATTCACATTAAGCTTTCACCAGAAGTTTATCATTGGCTGAAAAACACTAGCTGTACAAATACCCTATTACTTTTATTGTCACATTACCAGAAGCATGTGTGCAACGATGAGTGAAAGCTTAGGTGCAGGCTCTAGACAGTTCAAAATACAATGACATACATTTAAGTACACAAAATACATTGAAGACACTATATAGTATACAAGTATACATAATACAGTGCAAAATACAATGGCATTCGTTTAAGACAATGCACATTTTTATACATTTTCTTGAAAAGTAAACAATAATAAATGTGTAAAAATAAACTTGTTACACACAAAGACACAATACATTTGTCTCTGACAATCGATCTTTTTTTAGTTTAGTTTTATATATAAATTATACATAAATATATAATTTAGTTTAGTTAAAAAATGTTCTGATATTTGAAATAAATTGGTTTGTTTCACAGCAATACATTGTAGTTATATGTTTTATTGCATAATTAAAAGTAAAAAAAAAAACTGTAATGGTCACACTTTACAATAAGGTTTTATTAATGCTAGTTTGTAGTATTTACTAACATGAACTAAGATTACCAGGGTATCCGCGGGGTCTTAAAAAGTCTTAAAATGTCTTAAATCTCAAAAGCTAAATTTTAGGCCTTAATAGGTCTTAAATTCACTGAAATATTGTGTTGTAGGTCTTAAATCTTTTTTTAACAGGTCTTAATTTTCCTTGGTTCATGTATAGCTACCCAGTCTGCCTATTACCAATACAATCACAGAGTCCATAAAAGTCCAACTTTTAAGTTTTTCTTTTTAGTTAAAAATAGCCTTTAATTACTTTCCTTACATTTAACATTTGTTTAATAGTTCTCCACTTATTTACTGCTGAGGATACTGACCTGACCTATACATTTTATTATTAAATTATTACTATTGTAGACTGAGGTAATTATGTTCTGTTCTTGGTAAGGGTTATGGGGTTTGTGAATGGATATATTTTAAAAATTATAAAAAAAAAACATTCAAACTAAATTATTATTATTGTATTATTAAATGTATTAAATAATTTTTTGATAGGAAGTGAAAATCTTTTCTAACTAGGATATTGAAAATAAATGCATAGCATTTAACCCTGTATAAGTCTAAAATGTTATTCATAATGGACTTAAAAATGTCTTAAATTTAACTCTGTGAAACCTGCAGAAACCCTGATTAAACAATACTTTTATAGCATTTATCAATTATAGTTGAACATTTAATAGTGTATTATTACAATACAAAAGTGTGCTTGTTAATATTAGGTAATGCAATGCGAGTTAGCACAAACTGCTTTATCCTCATTAATATTAACAAAGATGCACTCAAAAAAAGTATTTTACTGCTTATTTGTTCAAACTACTTATTTAAAATGACTTGAAACAACACAATTCTTAAGGTTTTTTTGGGACAACTTAATTGTTTTATGTTTAATCCACCTAAATTTGTAAAAAAAAACTAAAGTTTTTCACAAATTAAGTTAACTAAATTCATTTGTGTTAAAACAACATAAAGGAATTGTGTGAGACCCAGCATTTTCTTCAGTGTGAATAAATACTGTAATGTTTTGTTCATTGTTAGTTCTTGTTAGTAAATACAGTAGCTAATACAACCTTATGGTAAATTGTTACCAACATAATCTTATACCTGTGTGTCCTATATATAAAGTGTTTCTTTTTGCCTTCCCATTGGTGCAGGTTCTAAATGTGTCTGTTTTTTCTTAGCAGAGTAACTCAAGGGGAGAAAAGAACGAGCTAACTTTAAGAGCTCAGATAATGACGCCCAGAATAAGTGTGGCCTGGTCACAGAGCAAAGTGGGGAACGCACATGCTGTGAGTAAACATTCTCATCTATAATCAGTAACCCGCCTGATCCTGATGGCCCCTAACCAGCACCGAATATCACATCGCTCAATATACCACAGGACACAATAGCATCGTGAATGCTTGTTGATTTCACTCACATCCTACTGATCTGATGTTACGTGGTCTGTCTCCGGCAGTGAGCATTAGAAGGCCATGATGCAATGAGATAAACACTGGATGACTGAAGGTCTCCTGCTTATCAGTCTCTAAGCATGGCTGGCCTACAGCTGGTGACCCCTGCCTCCTCACCCATGGGGCCCTTCTTTGGTCTCCCGTGGCAACAGGAAGCTATCCATGACAACATATACACACCAAGAAAATATCAGGCAAGTCTTTTGAAATGCTTCTGAAATGGGTCGGGAGATTAACTATAAAGGCACATAAAAATGCATTACTATATGTTACTCTTGCATCTTTAACAGCAGTTTCTAAGTGAAAGTGATTCAAATTTATTTATTTTTTTTTGTAACAGTAAGATATCACTGGCAATTCAGAAATCGAATAGCTCCAGAAATTAAAGGCTTTATAAAAAATAACATATGGGCTACGGTAAACATTACTCAGTCTAATAATAAATGTACAATAAAAATGCTACCAGATGAGCTACTGATCAAGTTTACAACATTGAATTGGACATGATATATTGAGCATAAAGTTAAATATAGAAGTTTGCACATCAGACAGAAACTTATTTTATTAATTTCACTCTTTTTAAGTGATTTGTAACAATTTGTTAATCCTTGAATTGGCAGATGAAGCAGCAAAACAAGCTATTTTCCTGAGAATTCCTCCTCACAATCTGAAACTTACAATTAATTTGTATATAAACGAAACATGGCAAATGCAATGGGACAGCTGCTTAAATAATAAAATACATGAAATCAAACCAAAATTGCATAAAAGAGACTTTTTAAATTATATTTTTGAGACCAGGCACGAACAGACTGTTTATACTAGATGCTGAATTGGTCACTCTTGGTTAACTCATTTGTATTTATTAAATAATGATACACCACCAACATGTAATTATTGTCAAGCTGCTCTCACTATAAAACATATATTATTAGAATGTGAAAGTTTAAGTACTGTTAGACAATTTTTTTATGAAATCATTTTGATGTATGTTTTTTAAAAAGGTATCACCAGGACGAATTTGAAGTGATCAAACAATGACCTGAAAATCATATTTAAACTTTAATATACAGTTTTTGTTATTATTATTTATATATTACTATTTATATTTGTTTGTGTATCATTTCTGATTAAAAGAAGTTGTTCTTATCATGTAATGTTTTTATTTATATTTATCTTGCCATGAAATAGCCATGAAAGTTGCAGTAAATAAACACTGTTAATCCAAATACAGCTTTAGAGTTTTTAGCTAAACTAAATTGTAAAATAGTAACAATTTATATCTACAAAATATATTGCCATGAAAATAGAAGCTGGCATGGAGTTAAACAAACAAAATTTACAGGTCAGACACTGTTGTAAAAAAAAAAATCTGATTTATCTAAATTCACCTGAATAGTTCACTCCAGATTATAAAAGTAGTCACAGTTGATGGGCTTCTGTCTTATTTGTTTTTTTTTTGTATTTTTCTGATTATTTTTCTTTGTTCCACAAATTCTTTTAAACTGGAGCATCCCCATCATTGACATTTTTTTTATCAAAGTAAATGAACTACAGAGAAAGTTTTATAATATAGTTTACTGCTGGATCCCAGGACATGCTGGACTATTTGGAAATAAACAAGCCGCCAAAACAGCCCTAATAGGAAAGATAATGGAGTGCAAAATCCCACCTTCGGATTTAAAGCCACTGATAAAAGGCTACATTTTTAACACATGGCAAGCAGAATGGGATCAGTGCTTAGAAAATAAACCTTATAAAATTCAGCCAGAAATCCAATTTATTTTTTAACTCAAGACATGATGAGATGCTGCATTGGACACACAAGTCTCACACATGAACATTTACCCAAAGGAGAAGAAATGTCAAAATGCAACAGAAACCAAACTGTTAAACATATACTTGTGGAATTGCTTTATTTTTAATGTTATCAAACAACGTTTTTTTATCTGGAGAGACTTTAAATAAAATATTTTTAAATGTGAATCCTTCTAAATATTTGCAATTTTTATTAGATTGGATCAGTTTTAGATTTGTGTCTTATATATTATTATTATAATTATTATTTGTGTATTTTACCTTGTGTACTATTTATTGCTGTTAATGACTTTTAATTGTTAGAATATTTTTATAATTATAGAAAAGTGGTATTTATAAAACGTGGTAAACTTGATGTTTATATTTTTTCTTTGCCATGACATGCAATAAAGCTGCAATGGCAATAAACTCAAAATTTTCTCTCTCTCTCTCTCTCTCTCTCTCTCTCTCCCTCTCCCTCTCCCTCTCTCTCTCTCTCTCTCTCTCTCTCTCTCTCTCTCTCTCTCTCTCTCTCTCTCTCTCTCACTCTCACTCTCACTCTCTCTCTTTTTTATTTTTGTTTGGAAATACATTTTTTTTTTCCATTTACCAAAATGTAATTAATCTAACATATATTTTTAAATTGTGCTGTTTCATGCCTATTTTTATGATTAAAGGGGTCAAACACCCATATAAGTTGCAAAGCGAACAGACCCTGAATGGTGGAGGTGGTGTGCGTACTCTCATAGAAACAATGTTTTGAATTTTTAAAAAGTGTGGCTGGTGTCTATTTTTTAGCTCAGTTTTTTTTTTCACGCTTATTAACTGTCACCAGACTGTACCTATTAACTAAGGCTAACTTTCCAGCATAATTTATGTTTCAAGATTGTGGGCTTCAAAATGACCACTTTAAAGACTAGGTGTTAAAAAGTAGACAGCAGAAAAATGTAAAGTTTATAAAATTACTTTCGAGCTATCAAATAAGGGAGAATGAGCACTTGCAAGCCACACAAACAAAAAGTACCTTAGACTTCTTTCACAATCTGAGGTAAATTATCCATTGTTGTTCTCATAGTGGTCATGCAAA
Organism: Danio tinwini; assembly: GCA_903798205.1. Lineage (NCBI taxonomy): Eukaryota > Metazoa > Chordata > Actinopteri > Cypriniformes > Danionidae > Danio > Danio tinwini. The sequence goes on from CAIGQZ010034910.1 coordinate 3,969,736, forward strand.
ATAATATTCAAGCTAAAACTATTTTGATATTAAAGTTTTTCCCTTCATGAGATGACACTGTTAATACTATGGTATATAATGGTATTGAAAGTGGTGCATTACATTTTACTAAAAATTTTCAACCAATTGCATTTTCCCAACAGGTTGAACTTCTTGAAGCAGCTCTTGAACATAATACTATAGTCTGCTTAAATACTGGCTCAGGGAAGACCTTTATCGCAGTGCTCCTAATCAAAGAACTCTCCCACCAAATTCGTGGCGAGAATGGAAAGAGGACAGTTTTCCTGGTAAATGCAGGTGAGGAATCATCTAGTCTGCCATGTACACAGTTTAAGCATTATTAAACTCTTCTGAACACAGAAGTCATTTTCAAACCATGTTTCTTTCTGTTTTTATCAAAGCATCATCTGTGGCTCAGCAAGCATCTACTGTAAGAACACACTCTGATCTCCAAGTAGGCGACTACATGTCAGAGGACATGACATCATGGCCCGGGGAGATGTGGAACAGAGAGATGATGGAGAATCAGGTGTGATTTTTAACATGCCAGTGAATTCATATAATTGTCTTGATGAGGTGTCATCATGCAATATCTCTTTTGTGAAAAATTTCAGCCCTCTTCATACATCTCTTTTCCGTAATTTTAGGTGCTGGTGATGACGTGCCACATCTTCCTGCATGTTTTAAAGAATGGAGTCTTGCCACTATCAAAGATCAACCTGCTGGTTTTTGACGAATGCCACCTTGCAATCACCGGCCATCCTTATCGGGAAATAATGAAGGTGAAATTGCAGTGCATTGAGCATATGCTGTCAGTGTTAAGAGAGGGATGATGAAGGTCTCATCTAACTGTCACTCCACAGAAATGCTAAACTGATGTCAATTCATTATTATTAATGTGAATGTGTTTAGTCCTTAAGATTGAATATAGGCACTCTGATAAGCTTTCTTAACTGAATGTTGAGAGAAGAGAACCCACCTCCTGAATTAAGAATTAAAATGATAGTTCACACACAATTCATTATGAGATATGAGTCTTATTTTAGTCTTTTTGTGCAATGCAAAAAATTCAAGCTTCATTCAACTTGCATCAGAGTATTGATGTTAGAATAATTAGTTATAATTTTAGCTGTGATTAAAGGTCTTTGCACATTGAAGTCCGAAACCTTCGTTAGCGTTTTTTTTCGTATTCATATGCAAAAAAATTGTCACATAAACAAACTTTGCACACTGAGTCCGTATTAATTAATCTATTACAAAAAACGCAAAACATTTTGGAGTCAGTTTAAGCAGTAATACATTCTCCTCTCTTTTCCAAGGTAGAAAAGAAAAGAGGAATAGGCTGCACATTGTGTTCATCCAATACTGCATTAGAGGAAGGAGAGTGCAGCTCATTATCAAAGAGCTGCGCTGGACTATTCTGAAGTTCATTAAGTCAGTGGAGTTTTGATACATTGCTTGTGATACTTTACACATTCACGTACGTAAACAAATCCTGAACAGAGACTGGCAGTACCTATAGAAATTTTAATAGATGGCGGCTGCTTTGACATGCCAAAGCAATGGACCGTAAGCATGGACCATGCTTTCTATTATAATGTACATCAAATGTATGGACACGTACCCCAAACCGCAGCTGGGCAGAGGTGCACTGAATCCAGTCACGGGTTCTCAACTGTCCGCCACATTCTGTCTTTATTTTATGCACTGTTTGTGTCATAAAGTTATGTCACATGAGTCTGTAGCTCAAATGACAGCAATCTGTATTTAGCTTTTCACTTGTACGGTGGCTCTGAACATTTAAAACACCTCTCAAAATGCTTATTCAGATGCCAAAAGTGGAAAAAATTGAGCCCGGTTCAAATTTTTTATGATGGACGAAAGTTTCGGAGGCTGTGTGTCAATACGATTGACACAACATGAGGTCGTTTATTTTTTATCTTGCGAAAATTACGGACGAAAATTTCAGATTCAGTGTGCAATAACCTTAACTGTATTTAGTAACATATTGAACACTAAAGGATTCGTTCACTCAAAAATGCTGCTCCAAATCCCTAATAGCTGTGTTTATATTTGGAACACATATATTTGAGCTATTTTACATGAAATCTGAAAGCTCCCTAATCCTCCCTAAACAGCAAGTTTTGGACGCGTTCAGAAAAATACCAAAAGTATCCTCAAAACTGAAGGCATATGGTCTGCCTTCAGTAATTCATTTAGAATATTATCAAACTACGAGAATACATTTTTGTGCACATAAAACACAATGACGACTTTGTTTAACAGTATCTTTTATACAGATATATTACCTTGGATGAGCCTGTGCTTTGTTTTAAACAAAAAAAATTGTGTGCAGGCATCTGGGATGGTCACTTCTTAGTGTTCATGAATGCGTGCCCTAAACTGACACTAAGGGTGCACTCGCACTATGCTATCTGAACCATGCCCAGAAGCATTTCCTAGTTCGTTTGACAAGTGTGAGTGCTCCGAATCGGGCCCAGGCGTGGTTAAGTTGGCCGGCCCTGGCCCGGTTGGAAGAGGTATGCCAGAGCAGGGTTCGGTTGGGCTTTGGCACGGTATGCTTGTAGTGTGAGTGCAAAACACACCTTCCTTCAGGTCCTCCGAGGGGATCCCGAGGCATTACCCGGCCAGCTGAGAGACATAGTCCCTGACTTATCCCCGAGGCCTCCTCCTGACTTCTCTCGATGTGAGAAAAAACCTCAAGATACTTGAACTCCTCCACCTGGGGGTAAGGACTTTCCTCCAACCTAGAGATGGCAAACCACCTTTTTCCGGTGGAGCACCTTGGACTTGGAGGTGCTGATTCTCATCCTAACCGCATCACACTCTGCAGCAAACCACCCCAGTGCATGCTGAAGGTCCATGTTCCATAAAGCCAACAAAACAACATCATCTGCAAATAACAGAGATGAAATCCTGTGATCGCCGAACACGAATGTCATAGTTTATTAAAGATGCAAACCCCTCGCTGAACGTCAGCTACACCTTCAGCAAACCTCCTAAAACGTGCAGCACAAGGACTTTTATGATAATTTATGAGCGTCAAAAGTTGTGGATCTGTTTGGCAAAACATTGGACTGCATGTCAACATTCCAATTGACTAAAAATAATATAAAACGATATAACTAAAGCAATGTCCACTGTGCTGAGCGCGAGCGCTTCTCTTCCTGTTAAACTGAACATTTTTTGTGTGTGAACTCTCCCTTTAAATGGTGTTAATCATCTGTGCAGATTTGTGAAGGTTGCCCCAGCTGTCCTCGCATTTTGGGTCTGACTGCTTCCATTTTAAATGGCAAATGTGACCCTTGTGATTTGGAGGAGAAGATTCAGAACCTGGAGAAGATTCTTCAGAGCAATGCAGAAACTGCCACTGATCTTGTGGTGCTGGATAGGTGCGCTGCTTCTGCTTTCCTTATTTTTGAATTATTGTAATTTATACAATAGACTTGTGAAAACTGTTGATTGTCACCTGCTATAAATGCATATTCTTGTATGTTTGTTGTCCAGGTATGCGTCGCAACCGCGTGAGGAGGTGCTAGACTGTGGACGGTACCAGGATCAGAGTGGGCTCTCTGAGAGGCTTTTAAATGAGCTGGACGAAGCCCTCAGCTTTCTTAATGATTGCAACTTGTCTGTACATAGAGAAGATAGAGACCCCACGTTCGTCTCCAAACAGGTTAGCTTTTATCTTGTTAAAGCAGCAAAACTCTTGAGTCAAACTCAGTGGTTTTGAATGTGATTTATTATTTTTTTTAAGGTGCTCAATGACTGTCGTGCTGTGTTGACTGTGCTGGGCCCTTGGTGTGCGGATAAAGCTGCAGGAATCATGGTCCGGGAATTGCAGAAATATATTAAACATGAACAGGAAGAGCTAAACCGCAAGTTCCTGTTGTTTACCGACACCATCCTAAGGAAAATCCATGCCTTATGTGAGGAGCAATTTTCCCCAGCTTCCCTTGACCTGAAGTTTGTCACTCCCAAGGTCATCAGACTTCTGGAGATTCTCCACGAGTACAAGCCATTCGAACGGCAGCAGTTTGAGAGTGTGGAGTGGTACAACAATCGCAATCAGGACAATTACGTTTCTTGGAGCGATTCTGAGGATGATGATGAGGACGAAGAGGCAGAGGCAAAGGAGAAGCCCGAAGCTAATTTTCCCTCGCCGTTCACCAATATCCTCTGTGGAATCATCTTTGTGGAAAGGCGATATACAGCAGTTGTTTTAAACAGGTTAGTCTTTTTCAGAAAACAGTACATAATTTTAAAAATGTTAAACTACACAACAAAAAAGACATTTCTTAAATAAATATGTCATTTTAGCTTATTTGTTTTAATGGTTCTGCATTGGAAACACTCAAATTTAGTTTTCTGAGAAACATTTTCAGCAAGGCTACATTTATGTAATAAAAAGAAATAAAGTTAAAATAGTACATTTATTAAATATAATTAAAAAAACAGTTTTGGAATATTTTAAAATATAAGTTAATCTTGTGATTGCAATGCTTAATTTTCAGCAGCAATGATTGCAGTCTTCTCATGATCCTTGCTGACACAGATAAAGGGACACTGGAGCGTTTTAATGCTACGATTCATCAGCGGATCGCTTGAATGTCAGCTTATTGACAAACCAGCTGATCAACGTGACTTTGAAATGCTCCAGTGTCCCTGTATCTGTGGTTACACTCAGTAAACAGCGGTAAGTTCAGTGAACCAATGACCTTCATGGCTAATCACAGTGATTTCTGTTGAGCAAGTAAACACAATGGCAAATCAGTGCTGTTTAAGAACGTGCTCCACAGCACTCAAATGTTCGTAGGAAATTGACTTTTTAAATTTCAGTACTGATTAGTATAGAATTCCAGTGTCGTGACTACCTCTTACTATTATAACCGTTGAACAGTTGTGCTGCTCAATTTTTCTGTTATTTGAAATGTAAATATATATAATAAAATCAGACCCTAGTTTTTCGGGATTTTGTGATTGCTGAATCCTAATTCTTTATTTGAAACGCAAAATAATTGCAAAAAAAAAAAAAAATCTTGTAAAAAATACAACCAAACATCTAAACGGAGCGGTGGAACAGACAGAAAAGCAAGCGGCTTACAATGGAGATTGATTCAAGGATGACCACCGTTGGACGTGACCAAATTGAAGGACATTATTTGTGCTTTACATGTATGGCTGGTATTATGATCGTGAAATCAATAAATGATTTCACGTTAACTCTTTCCCTATTGTTCACAAGAGAAAACGCTTTCCTGCCATTGATGAGTTTTACGGCAATCCGTGTTTTAGGTGTGTTACAGTAGGGGAAGCCCGAATGCATATCCTGAGTGAGGTACATTATGTCAGATGCTCCGGGGAGTGAAATCTGAGAAAGGGAAAATAAGATTGTGGATTAAGATTCACACAACCTTCCTTTGGCTTAATCCCTACCGTTTTAGATCTTGTCTTGACATATATAATTTTTATTGCAAAATTGTCTGCAAATTCTGGCATATACCACCACAATTTTCATTTAATTTTTCAGTTTTTATATATATATATATATATATATATATATATAGTCAAAGTCAGAATTATTAGCCCCTTTAGACTATATTTTTTGATAGTCTACAG